>CM077927.1:5448492-5680992 GCA_039797435.1 Crotalus adamanteus | reverse complement strand
TGCATCTCGTGGATGGGGCTTTGCTTGTTTGTGCAAACCAGTTGCTGGCATGCCATGGACCGGTACCAGTCCACCAACCAGGGGTTGGGGACCCCTGCTTTGAAGAATAGGTTGACCCCTCTTCTTTGTGGCAGCCCCTTAGATATTGGAAGACTGCTATCGTACCATCCCTGGTCCTTCTCTTCTTTAAATTAGAAATACCCAATTCCTGCAACTGTTCTTTATATGTTTTAGCCTCCAGTCCTCTGATCATTTATACCTTTTTGAGAAGGAACTTCCAGTGACAAATTCAATGGGAACACATAGACCAGTGGTTCTCAACCTGTGGGTCGGAATATCATTTGGGGTCGAACGACCATTTGACGGGGGTTGCCAAACAACGCAGTCCGCCATTTCCCCCCCCCTTTTCCTTAGCTGTGCTACTCCCTTTTATTCTATTGGCTTTTGAAAGCCAATAGAATAGACTCTCTTGAATAGAGTCTAATTCTATTGGCTTTCAAAAGCCAATAGGAATTGTCCAGGCTGTCTCTGCCCTGCTGAGCCCGCCAAAAGTCCCATTCTGCAAATGGTGCTGCACCAGCTGAGTAGTCCTCGACTTACGACCGGTTGAGTAGTCCTCGATGTACGACCGGTTGGGGGTCACGGCATTAAAAAGGTTGAGAACCACTGACATAGACCAACATAACGTTCTCCAGATCTCTTGGGGTTACATCTTCCAACCTTTTCAGCCCTCACTGCTGGCCATCGATCCTGAAAAATTGTAATTCTAACTTACTTGAAGACCAGTTGGGAAAGACTGGTGCACAAAATCCCTTTTTCAACAGAAATCATCCTCCTGGTTTTTGAAGCCAATTGACCAAGCTTTGACAATTTCACTTCTGCAAAGAAGGGGCCTGACTAATAGGGAAAGTCCTGGCTGTTCTTTTGTGATAGCTCTTTGCATGTTTTGAGGACTGCATAAGACAGCTGGGCTTGCCAAGGCTGGCCCAGAGATAGGTTGTTTGCTCAATCGCAACAGGAAAGATGAATCAAAAGATGGAATCAAGCGTTTCAAAATCTGCTGTCCCAGTTGAGATACAGAAATTATATTATGTATTTAATTGGGACATTACACTTTAAGATGACCATCCAAGCACAATTCCAGAGGGGGGGGGGAGAATATTATGTAATTCAAGCTTGCGTGTATCTTTCCCCAATCCGTGTCTCCTTCTAGGAGAATTTGGCATCGTGCATTATCTTGCACGCTTGTATTTTCTGCCATGTAATGCAGCTGGCACACTTTTTCTGGCAGAAAAAAATAGCCTTGACAATTACAGGGTTCTGTTGGTAGGGAAAGAGAAAGCAGAAGGAGGCTAAAAATATAAACATGGAAGACCTCATCAATAGAGAAGTCCTGATGACGTTGAATAAATAGGCTTGTCACAATCATAATTACAGGGCCAAGAATGGGTGGAGATAAGGCAGAAGAAGAAAAACAAACGGATATAACTATCTGGATTTTGCAGAAGAGCTGGTGGATTTTCTTGGGCAGAAGTGAATTTCAGTTAGAAGATTGAAACCTACCTTAGTGTTGTGTCAGACAGTCATTTTTCTAAAATTCGCCCCTCCTTGAAAAAGGTTTCGTCTATCTTATTCTTGGGAGGTCCACGAGAATTTGTTAGGATGTTCTTGAGCTGACTTGAATGTTGAAGGTAGCAGAAAACACCATTGCTGGAATTGCTGGTGTGCTGATATCTGTTTCTAGCCTTCAAATATCTCTCTGATCACCCAGATGGTTGAATCCCCAGGGAAGGAGTTTCTTTGTAAATGTAGAAGGACTGGCTGAGCCTGTGGTTGGGGTCAAAAGAGGAATCAGCCTAGAGCCTCTACATAGTCACAAACAAAACCCAACCCCTCTTGACCCTTATCTAATGCCAAGATAGTGCTAACCATTAGTTGAGTAGATTCTTGTGCGAAGAAGAATCTACTCATGTAGTCAATCAGTTTATTTGGACTTTCACGTATGGTCCTGATCTTTCACACCTGACATTTATCTACTCAACGGTTAACACTACCGTGGCAACAGAATTCAAGAGGGGTTGGACTTTGTAGCTATGTAGAGACTCTGGGTTGATTCCTCTTTTGACTCCAACCACAGGTTTAGCCAGTCCTTCTCCTATACTAAATTAATGGAAACCAAGAGAGCCAAAGAAAGAGGATTACCCAGAGATGGCAATGATATGCATCATTTGGCAAGTCAAGGCAAAAGCATCCTACACCAGGGGTCTTCAAACTTGGCAACTTTAAGACTAGTGGACTTCAACTCCCAGAATTCTGCGAGCCCACCAGTCTTAAAGTTGCCAAGTTTGAAGACCACTGCCCTACACCATATCTAAAAATGTCATTGAAGGCACCTTAAAAAATCCTGCTACAAGTAGCTCTCCTGGTTTCTATGTGGACCTTTCATGGAAGGATTGTTGAAGATGTTTGCTCTTCTCTTTCTCTTTCCCAAGATCCTTGTTTAGCTTTAGGTTCTAGCCTACAGCCCCAGAATGTCCTGGCTATCACCCCATCTAAGTACTAACCAAATAAAAACATAGTTTGCATTGTCCGCAATTTGTAGCGTTGTAACATGGAGAATAAACCTGGGGTTTTGCACATGTCTTACTTACCCTGTTTGGTTTCCCTTCAGGAAGAGGATCACTGCTTTCTCTTGACCATGTGCCCCAACACTTGCGGGCCTCCTGGCTCCCAGAATTCTTCCGTTGCAAGGAAACTCTGTGTCCATTTGCTGCTTCTGGGCGCTCTCCTGCCCACCTGGCTAGGTAAGTAAGAGGAGCATCATGGACTTGCCATCTTAATTTTTCCTTTCCCAGTTCCAAGTTTGATTTAGTTAAGGATGACGTAGATCTCCTTATATTTCTGGACTTGTTGGATGATACCAATAAAGGTGAATATTTGTAGCTCAGTGTTCTGATGCACTGGTGATGTTATCTAGTTGGGTAATGAAACATCTGCAAGAAAACAACCAAGCTCAAAAACCTCTTCCTCCTTCTCCTCCCACTATACTCTCTTCTAGCACTGATGATGTTACCTATAACATAATGAAGTGTCTGCAAGAAAACAACCAAACTCAGAGAGCACCAAGGACACTACAGTCCTCCTCCTCTTCCTCCTCCCACCCTACTCTCTTCTAGCACTAATGATGTTACCTAGTTGGGAAATGAAGCATCTGCAAGAAAACAAGCAAGTTCCTCCTCCTCTTCCTCCTTCTCCTCCCACTCTACTCTCTTCCAGCATTGATGATGTTACCTAGTTGGGTAATGAAACATCTGCAAGAAAACTACCAAGCTCAAAAACAACCACCACCACCCCCTCCTCCTCCTCCTCCTCCTCCCACTATACTCTCTTCTAGCACTGATAATGTTACCTAGTTGGGAAATGAAGCATCTGCAAGAAAACAAGCAAGCTCCTCCTCCTCCTCCTCCTCCTCCTCCTCCTCCTCCTCCTCCTCCTCCTCCTCCTCCTCCTCCTCCTCCTCCTCCTCCTCCTCCTCTACTCTCTTCCAGCATTGATGATGTTACCTAGTTGGGTAATGAAGCATCTGCAAGAAAACAAACAAGCTCAGAGAGAGCCCAGGACCCCTCACTGTTAAAGTGTAGTGGTCTGTGGGAATGATCTGGGAAGAGAAAAAGGAGAGACAACCTGCATGTATCCCTACTCAGAGAAAATGGGAGAGCAGGGGAAATGTTTCAGAAAGGACCCTCCCCAGTTTTCCAGAGAGTAAAAGGACTCAGTTAGCAACTGCTGTGACAAATGTATCAAAAAGGTCATAAAAAAGGTTCTATAGGCTAGAACCGAAAGCTAAACAAGGATCTTGGGAAAGGGAAAGAGAAGAGCAAACATCATCAATAATCCTTCCGTGAAAGGTCCACATAGAAACTAGGAGAGCTACTTATAGCAGGATTTTTTTTAAGGTGCTTCAATGACATTTTTAGATACGGTGTGTAGGATGCTCACTTAACAACCACCTTACTTAGCAACAGAAATTCTGGCCCCAATTGTGGTCATAAGTTGAGGACTACCCGTGATAGTGAACACATTTCCTCTCCACTCCCAAAAGTGGTCTTCTAGTCTTCTTGGATGCTTCACCTGCTCCAGTGACGGTTCCATATCAAATGTCTGGCTGGTTCTTTGTTCTCAGCAAAGCACATCTATGCATGAATGAAAGATCACAGTGTCTTTTAGTTCTCTGGAGTGCTAACCCTTGGAGTCAGCTCTGCCTGCCTCCCCCAAAATGCATCCAGAGCTACGATGAGGCATAAAGCTGTTGCGATGAAGCTAGACTGACATCTAGAGGTGAACATCTGAGCTTCTGGGCGGTTGTGTGATTTTTTAATTTTTTTTTAATCATCATTTTCTGTTTGGCTGCTCTACCTTGTTCAGATGTGGGCACAATTCCTCTAGACTTCAGGCTATCTCTTATTGGGGATTTTGGTGTCAAAAGTCCATTCTGAACAGAACCATGGTCCCTCCAGAAGAAGGTCTACACTTCAAGGCTGGATGCCCTAAAGCAGAAAGTCAGGTGTGTCTTAAACACGCTTTGTTGAGCAAGCCACAATGGGTTTGGTTTGTACAGCACACTACATTGTAAACAAGGGTTCACAAACCATAGTGTCTGGCTGGGCATGAGCTGTAAATGACATGAAATAGGGGGTACCTGAGCATTTTGCATGAACCAGCCAACCTTAGCTGAGCAGGAGCGCAAAAGGTGGATTTTTAGTTTGTGGTGCACCATGGGTGATGGGATACACCTAGCTTGCACCAGAAGCTCAGATGAGCCGTGGTGGCACAGTGGTTAGAATGCAGTACTGCAGGCTACTTCTGCTGACTGGCAGCTGTCAGCAATTTGATCCTGGCTGGCTTAAGGTTGACTCAGCCTTCCATCCTTCCAAGGTTGATAAAATGAGGACCCAGATTGTTGGGGGCAATAGGCCAACTCTGTAAACTGCCTAGAGAGGGCTGTAAAGCACTGTGAAGCGGTATATAAGTCTGAGTGCTTTTGCTATTAAGAACTGTGGTGGCGGAGTGGTTAGAACGCAGCATTGCAGGCTGACTCTGCCCCCTGCCAGCAGTTCAATCCTGACCGGCTCAAGGTTGACTCAGCCTTCCATCCTTCTGAGGTGGGTAAAACGAGGACTCAGATTGTTGGAGGCAAATATGCTGACTCTGTAAAACGCTTAGAGAGGGTTGTAAAAGCACGGTGAAGCAGTATATAAGTCTAAGCGCTCTTGTTCTCAGTGGAGACTGCAGATGGCCAAGGGAACGCCAGAGAACGAGGCTTCATCCCCAAAGCTTGCCTCTGGTTTCTGCCTTTCACCCGGCAATGAAGTCTTTGCTTTGTGTTGTGTTGTGTCCTCTTCCCTTCAGGAGCCGTGGAAATCAAGATCTCTGAAGACCCCGTGGTGGCCCTCGTGGGCCATGACGCTATTCTCCCCTGTTCCTTCTCGCCAGAGGCCAATTTCAGCCTGAACGACCTCAGCCTTTTCTGGCAGGTGACAGACACCAACCAGCTAGTGCACGGCTTCACGGATGGTCAGGAGCAGCCGGCGTACCAGGGCAGCACTTACGCCAACCGCACCGCCCTCTTCTATGACCAGCTGGCCCACGGCAACATGTCCCTGCTGCTGCGCCGAGTACAGATCTCCGACGAAGGGAGCTTCACCTGCTTCGTCAAAGTGCGGGACTTCAGCCGGGCAGCTGTTACTCTGCAAATGGCAGGTGAGATTCAAGCAAGGTGAGGGGTCAGGTTGGTTCTCGAATCACAGGTCGTCCTCAACTTACAACCGTTTGTTTTAGTGGCTGCTCAAAGTTACAACGGCACTGGAAAAAAAAGTGACTTAATGACCGTTCTTCACACTTGTGACCCTTGCAGCGTCCCCCTGGTCACGGGATCAAAATTGGGACACTTGGCAACTGGCTCGTGTTTATGATGGCCACAGGTCTCCTTTTGTGACCTTCTGACCAGCAAAATTAGTGAGGAAGCCAGATTCGCTTAACAACCGGGTTAACAACTTAACAACTGCAGTGATTCGTTTAACAACAAGAAAAATCGTAAAATGGGGCAAAACTCACTTAAGGGTCTCACTTAGCAACATAAATTGTGGGCTCAATCGTGGTCGTAAGCCGAGGACCACCTGTGCTGATGTTTTAAGGGACCGCTGTGTAGAAAGTCAACTGCAAACTTCTCTGCTGCCAGTGAGGAGACCGCCTTCCTCACCAGACCAGAGAGATGCTGTTGGAAAGAAGATCAGAAAATCTTTGTTCTGCCAGACTGAGAATATATCGGTAGTCCTTGACTTATGGCCTTAATGGAACCTTCCCATTAAGGTCATAACAGCGATATCAATAGCACTTAAGACTTATATACTGCTTCACAACGCTTTACGGCCCTTTCTAAGCGCTTTACAAAGTCAGCCTATTGCCCCCAACAACCTGGGTCCTCATTATACCGAGCTCGGAAGGACAAAAGGCCGAGTCAACCTTGAGCCAGTCAGGATCAAACTGCTGGCAGTAGGCAGAGTTAGCCTGCAGGACTGCATTCTAACCCCTGCGCCATTGGGGATCCCCACAACATAAGTTGTGAGATCTTAAAATGGGTTATTCCCATGACCGACCTGATCTTATGACCTTTGTGGCGATATTGTTAACTGAAGGCCCTGGTGGTTAAGCCAAACCGTTGTTTGTTGTGGGTCAGTTTTGTCAAAAATCAGACATAAAAGCCAATTTGGGGCAAAAACATTGTGAAATGCAGTCACAGGATTGCAGGGGATGAAAACAGCTGCAAGTGTCAAGTGTTTGCACCTGTCTGGGAGCGAGGGGTGGCTGTCAGAACTTTGGAAATGGTTGTGAGTGCTCCCAGGGAGATCTGTTGTGACTTTGAACGATCACTAAGGGACAGTCATAGGTCAAAGACAACCGGTGTTGATTCCAAATAGGAAGTTGTTCAGTTGCTGGAATTCTTCTAAAAGTCCCCACCCGTTTGTTTCATAAATCTTGCTAAAGAGAACTCTTGTTTGAGGATTTAAGGCAAACTGCCAAAGAAACAGACAGTGGAAGTCTCTCTGAATCTGAGTCCCAAACGGTCATTAGGCAAAGTTTGCTAGGTTGCTGAGAGTCAGGCCAAGTGATCGTTAGGTAAGTGATGTGCGAGGACCAATTGTAACTCATTTTTTTCCATTGTAGCTTCAGACAGTTGCTAATTAAAGGACTGCAAATTGAGGGCCTCCTGTATTGCGGTGGGTTTGGTCATGAACCATCCCTGATCCATTCTTCTCCTGTTTTAGCTATCTACTCCAAGCCGAACATAAATTTGGAACCCAGCAAGAACCTGAAGCCAGGTGACCTGGTCAAAGTGAGATGCCACAGCTTTTCGGGGTACCCTGAAGCTATTGTGCTCTGGCAAGATAGCCATGGCAACAACATCACTGAGAATATCACCACCTCCCAGGTGGCCAATAAGCAGGGCCTCTTTGAGGTCCAGAGTACTCTCCAGGTGATGCTTGAACCTAACAGCACCTACAGTTGCCTGATCAAGAATCCTTTGCTTCAACAGTTGACCCACGCTTCCGTCACCATCACAGGTCTGTGCCTTGCAGGGACAGGGTAATGTCTGGGACAGTGAGTAGCGGGTCTTCACCGGCTGTTCTGGGATGCAGGGTGGACTTAGCTGGAACTACAGACATCTGTGGAATAAAGAGTGGAGTGGAGTGGAATGGAATGGAATGGAATGGAATGGAATAGAATAGAATAGAATAGAATAGAATAGAATAGAATAGAATAGAATAGAATAGAATAGAATAGACTGTAGAATAGAATAGAATAAATTGCAGAATAGAATAGATTGTAGAATAGAATAGAATAGACTGTAGAATAGAATAGAATAAATTGTAGAATAGAATAGAATAGAATAGACTGTAGAATAGAATAGAATAAATTGCAGAATAGAATAGATTGTAGAATAGAATAGAATAGACTGTAGAATAGAATAGAATAAATTGCAGAATAGAATAGATTGTAGAATAGAATAGAATAGAATAGTTGCAAAATGGGGCAAAATTCACTTAACAACTTAACAAACTGTGGGCTTGATTGTGGTTGTATGTCAAGGACTACCTGCATTGCAATGGCATCTGCCAGTTAGGTAAACAGAAGCCGACAACTGTCTGTACTTATGTAGATTGTGTGGCTACGTTTAGTTCTCTTTGTCATGTTCTTATCATGCGCTAAGTAAATAAATCACTCCGCAGTTATTGCCAGCTGCAAGACTTCCCAAACCTGGCCAGACTAGAACGAATTGCGGGACTGCAGCCTTCAAGGATCAACTTTGGCGGAAGTCTGACCTTTTTCTCCGAGCGGTCTTAACTTCGCTCGCCTGGCCAACCTATCTTTGCCAGCCTTCCAGATGTCTTTGAGTCATTTCAATTTTTATAGACTCCCCCAAGCTCTCGCTAACCTTCTTCACTTGACGGTAACATTAATTAGGGTTTAATTGTCCTTGGCACAGCAATTGCTGCTTTGTGAAAGAAGGTCCCTTCGGGAGCATAAACATTTTGGTTAAACACACGATGCCACTTGATGGAGCCCAGTAGGGTGGGACATCTGCTGCAACTGCCTTTGTGGGGGGCAGCAAAGGAGATGCAAATAAAGCCGACATCCATCTTGTTAGCCAGGGGTCCCCAAGCCCCGGGCCCTTGACCAGTATCGGCCTCTTTGCCCATTGGGAACCGGGCCGTGCAAGTGACGGGCGAAACATGCGAAACTCCATTTACACAAATGGAGTAAATGGAGTTTTGCATGTGAGCGTGCGCACACCTGCCACTTACACGGACTCTCTCCCCCGCCCCGCTGCTGTCGCCATCCCCGCTGGTCCACAGAACTGGAAAGGTGGGGGACTGCTGTTGTACAACTGGAATATACAGATAGTTCTCGGCTCACAACTGCAATTGGGCCCCAGATTTCTATCGCTAAGCGAAGCGCCCCATTTTATGACCTTCCTTGCCACCGTCGTTAAGTAGATCACCGCAGTTTCTAAGTTAGTAACACAGTTGTTAAGTGAATCTGGCTGGCTAACTTTGCAAAAGATCACAAAAGGGGATCACGTGACTTTGGGACACCGCCACTGTCATAAATCTGAGTCAGTTGCCAAACATCTGGATTTTGATCATGTGACCATGGAGATGCCACGACGGTCGTAAGTGTGAAAAATGGTCCTAAGTCCTTTTTTTAGAGCCATTGTCACTAAACAAACGGTGGTAAGTCCAGGAGGACCTGCATACCGTTGTGAGAAGGAATTTCCCAAAATTTGGCATGAAAAACAACCCTCCTTAGCATTCTCTCATCTGGGAGCAAACCTTTGGCCAGATCAGCTGTGTTAACAGTTTTTCCTTCACTAATTAAAGGAAAATGTACCTTGCAAACAGATGTCCCAATTGTGCTCAAACTCAAACTCTTTCATCTTTGGAGCCTTGTCTTAAAACTTGGAACAAAAAGGGAGAAACTGAACAGATTTCAGCTTCTTAAAAAGCAGCGGTGGCTTGGCAGCACATCAAAAATAATCAAGCTCTTTTTCATATGAGGAATTTCAACAAAAGTGTGACAGTGATTTCTTGGTGCTTTCTAAAGCATAGGGTGCCCAAGCTTCAATGCATCCCCTCCCCCCTTTTTAAAGACATCTCTTGCTAGTTTAACTTAGTTGATTTTCTAGATCACTCTTGTCCTTGTAAATCAGATATTTTGGGTGTCTACGTCACATTTACACCCTATCAATTTTGGTTTTCAGTGGAGACTGTACTTCTGAATCTTGCCTTGAGTGTGTTTCCCCCCTCCCCTGGAGATTTGAAGAGAACAGCAAGAGAAATTATTTAAATTCACCAATGAAGGCAAATTTTACTTAATTTTACTTCATCTTAATGGACATCCTGAATGGAAGATTCTGCATGATCTTGAAGTTGTTTAGAAATGCTAGGAGAGTTAGTAATTTTTGGTGTGTGTGTGTGTGTGTGCGCGCAAAAATTCTGTGAAACTCCCAGTTGGGAAACTGCCAGCCAGAATGGAAGGAGGACTCAAGCAGGGAATTAGCCTTGAGTCTTTGTGCAGCCACTAAAGACATAAACTTGATAGGTCCATGGAACCTGATTTGATTGTTCCCAAGAGAAGGCAAACAGCCTGGGGAAATTCTTGTAATATAGGTAGAAATCAATAAAGTTGCTGACTTAGGCTATTCAGGTCTGGCTCTCTTTGCTTGCACCTGACCCCCTCCCCAATGTTTAAGTCTGCATAGAAGAGAGGGCAAAGATTTTTGCCCCCCTCCCTCCCAAAACAAAGAGGATGCTGTTTATCCAGGAACCCAAGCCTTATAATAATAATAATAATAAAGTTGGAAGGGACCTTGGAGGTCATCGAGTCCAACCCCCTGCTCAGGCAGAAAACCCTACACCATTTCAGAGAGATGGCTGTCCAGTCTCTTCTTAAAAACTTCCAGTGTTGGAGCATTCACCACTTCTGGAGGCAGGTTGTTCCACTGGTTAATTGTCCTCACTGTCAGGAAGTTTCTCTTTAGTTCTAGGTTGCTTCTCTCCTTGATGAGTCTCCATCCATTGCTTCTTGTCCTGCCTTCAGGCGCTTTGGAGTATAGATTGACTCCCTCTTCTTTGGGGCAGCCCCTGAGATATTGGAACACTGCTATCCTGTCCCCCCTCATCCTTCTCTTCATTAAACTAGACAGACCCAATTCCAGCAACTGTTCCTTATGTGTTTTAGCCTCCAGTCCCCTGATCATCTTTGTTGCTCTTCTCTGTACTCTTTCTAGAGTCTCAACATCTTTTTTACATCATGGCGACCAAAACTGGATGCCGTATTCCAAGTGTGGCCTTACCAAGGCCTTGTAAAGTGGTATTCACACTTCACGTGATCTTGATTCTATCCCTCTGTTAATGCAGCCCAGCACTGTGTTGGCTTTTTTGGAAATATCAGCAGACATGAATTCGCCTTGCCAACCTCTGAAAACTCCCATTGACGGTGAACCACCTAGGCAATCCATTAGGCTGAATGCCACCTTGTTCAGCTTCTCCTCCTCCTCCTCCTCCGATAGAGGGTGATACATCAGCATTTATTTGAATTTATTAGCATAATTATTTAAAGGTTAATGAAGTGTTTTATAGGGTAATTCAACCTGCTGTTTCCTGGGAAATCTTGGGGAACAGCAGCAATTGAAGCGTTTAGCTGCATCATTAGGATTTTGGGTTCTGAGTAAACGGTTGGCAGCCAACAGCTTTTTGTAGCAGGTGGTGGTGTGACATCTAACCCACGTGGTGGAGTTTTCCTGGGGTCATCCTGATCTGATAACTTTTTCTTCTCTGTCTCCTTCCAGGACAACACCTTCTGTTTCCTGCAGTAGCTCTCTGGGTCACAGTGGGGCTGTCCATTTGCCTTGTCATCCTCCTGATCGTCCTGGCGTACGTGTGTCAGAAGAAAATCCGGCAAAGTTGCAAAGAGGAGAAAGCAAAAGCCGGTAAGAGTTACTCGTGTGTAGGTTTGCTCTGTCTTGAGGCACGCCTTGCACAACTTTTCAAACCCCCCCCCCAGCCCCCCAGATGTTTCTCGAACTAGGCACTGCTGGGAGTTTGGAGGCAAAAAGGATGCTTCGTAGAGCTGGGAAGCTAGCACCTGCCTGCAACTCTTTAAAGCAGCCGTGTCTTTTTGGTGTGTGCGTTTGTGGCTGTCTCCTACAATTGCCTCACGGTCCTGGGGGAAAATGCTTTTCATTTAAAGCCGTGTTACTCAACTTTGAGCAACTTGAAGATGTGTGGACTTTGACTCCCAGAATTCCCCAGCCAGCCATGCTGGCTGGGGAATTCTGGGAGTCGAAGTCCACACATTTTCAAGTTGCCAACGTTGAAAAACATTGGTTAAAGGGATTGCAGAGAAGTGCTGCCGCTAAACTCTCCTCATTATTCTAAATATTAAACAATATTGAAGATAGAATAAACCATTTCCGCTGGATGTTGGGGCAATGACGGTGTTCTTGAGTTTGCCAACAGCCAGTTCCAATGATCCATCTTTGATCTAACCCAGAGTCCTGGCTCATGGGTATTTCTTTGATAAGATGGATTCACAAGCAAGCATTCCAGCAAATTTGACACTGATGGCAGCTCTAGGGTGGTTGGATCTTTTTTTTTTTAACCTGTTCTTTTTCTTCCTTCAGGAATAGAAGAATTAAATGATGGAGAAGGTTCCAAGACAGGTCAGGCAGCAGTTTGATTTTCTATCAGTTCCTTGATTGATACCTCCAGGCACACTTCTGCTCTCGGTTGTTATCAGAGTATAACAGTAGACTTATATACCGCTTCACAGTGCTTTACAGACCTCTAAGCGGTTTAGAGAGTCAGCTGATTGCCCCCAACAATCTGGGTCCTCATTTTAACGACCTCGGAAGGATGGAAGGCTGAGTCAACCTTGAGCTGGTCAGGATCGAACTCCTGGCAGTGGGCAGAGTTAGCCTACAATGCTGCATTCTAACCACGGTGCCATTGGGGCCCCTCCCTCCCTCCCTCCTTTTTCCTTCTTTCCTTCCTCCCTCCCTTCTCTCCCCCTTTCCTTTTTCCTTCTTTCCTTCCTTCCTTCCTTCCTTCCTCCCTCCCTCCTTCCTTCCCTCCCTCCTTTTTCCTTCTTTCCTTCCTCCCTCCCTCCTTTCTCTCCCCCTCTCCTTCCTTCCTTCCTTCCTTCCTCCTTCCTTCCTTCCTTCCTTCCTTCCTTCCTTCCTTCCTTCCTTCCTTCCTTCCTTCCTTCCTTCCTTCCTTCTTTCCTCCCTCCCTTCTCTCCTCCTCTCCTTTTTCTTTCTTTCCTTCCTCCTTCCTTCCTTCCTTCCTCCCTCCCTTCCTCCCACCCTCCCTCCCTCCTTTTTCCTTCTTTCCTTCCTCCCTCCCTCCTTTCTCTCCCCCTCTCCTTCCTTCCTTCCTTCCTCCTTCCTTCCTTCCTTCCTTCCTTCCTTCCTTCCTTCCTTCCTTCTTTCCTCCCTCCCTCCCTTCTCTCCTCCTCTCCTTTTTCTTTCTTTCCTTCCTCCTTCCTTCCTTCCTCCCTCCCTCCCTCCCTTCCTCCCACCCTCCCTCCCTCCTTTTTCCTTCTTTCCTTCCTCCCTCCTCTCCCCCTCTCCTTTTTCCTTCCTCCTTCTTTCCTCCTTCCCTTCCTCCCTTCTCTCCCCCTCTCCTTTTCCCTCCCCCCCTCCCTCCCTCCACAAGAGCACATATATATGGCTTCTACAGCGCTTTGAGCCCTCTCTGAGCAGGGATTTCGATAAAGGAGTGAGAATTCCTTGGCATTCTGCTGGTATCTCCAAGGAAGAATATTGCAGGTTTGACAATGTGCAGCAGGGGGCAGTGCAGTACTTGCTTTTGTACATAATGTAAAAGTTGAAAGTTGGTCTAATAACGGAGAGTACAGCCAACTCTTCGCTTTGAAACGCTGCTAGAGAGACGTTCAGACTCAACTAAGATTCACGTTTCTGTTTTCACTCTGTTCGTTCAGCACCTTCCTTTGGGGCTCAATCAACTGATACTTTCTTCTTTTTTTTCAATTGCATGGACAGCCTTGCAACCTCTGAAAAACGTGGATGCCAAAGAAGGTAAGGCAGTTGCCCTTTGTAGCAAACATCGATCCAAGGCTACAGCTTCAGGTCCTTTCAAAGCGTGAGAATGGGGCCATAACTCAGTGGTGCATTTCCGCTGCGTACAGAGCAATCCGGATTAAATCTGTGGCCCTTCTCTTGCAACAAATGGCGTGGCATTTCTCCTAGGTGTTTCCCCCTGCCTTGATTAGGACACAGAAGTAAGAACCAGGTGCTTTTCCCTCACTCCGATTAGGCTCCACCCTTCGCTCTTATCTCAAAGCCAAAGCCAAGCAAGCAAGAGACAGCCTTTGATCTGAAATCATTGAAAACTATTTCACGGGGACCTAACCCTAAGGTGACCAACCGTCCTCCTTTAGGGAGGACAGTCCTCCTTTTGTAAGTTCTGTCCTCCCTCAAAAAGTGTCCTCCTTCATGTCCTCCTTTTCGATATTTGAAGACTAATCTGCAGGGCTTTATTTATTTATTTATTTATGAGACTTATATACCGCTTTAAGTGCAAGCACTCTCTAAGCGGTGTACACCAGTAAGCAATGTATATATATACATTTACATTGCCCCCAACAATCTGGGTCCTCATTTTACCTACCCCGGAAGGATGGAAGGCTGAATCAACCTTGAGCCGGTGAGATTTGAACCGCTGACCTGCTGAACACAGTCAGCTAAAGTGGCCTGCAGTACTGCACTCTTAACTGCTGCACCACCTCGGCTCTTTTTCCTCATAGAACGCTCAGAACGGCGTTCCGGCACCTATTTTTGATGTTTTTTTTTCAACTTTTGCATGAGCTGGGCTACTCCCCCTATTGGCTTTTGAAAGCCAATAGGAATTGCTGCTGAGCGCGCCAAAACACCCAGCCGGCAAACTTTGCACATGCAAGTTGTCTGTGTTATTTTTGCAATGAATAAAATGTTTCTTTTATCTACAATATTTTTTTCTTCAATTTATTTGTGTCCTCCTTTTCATTGTAAAAAAGTTGGTCACCTTACCTAACCCTAACCACTTAGGGTTAGGCCCCCATGAATATGAACAACAAAATGGATATCGACAATGGATTCGGAGTGCATCTGTGTACTTAGGAGGGTGTTGAGTTTTGGAGCCTGCCCTATCTACATTTCCTGGTAAAATACATGGGAAAATCCCATTGGGGAAAAAAACCCACTTAGGGTTAGGGTTATGTCCCCACAAACTCGGAGAGCAAAATGGACATCACCAATGGATTCGTAGCGCATCGGTATGCTTAGCAGCTGGTTGAGTTTTGGAGCCCACCCTATCTATGTTTCCTGGTAAAATACATGGGAAAATCCCATTGGGATTTTGCTCTCCAAATTCACGGGGGACCTAACCCTAAGCCTAAGTGGGTTTTTCCCCATTGGGATTTTCACTTAGGGTTAGGTCCCCATGAACCCGGAGAGCAAAATGGACATCACCAATGGATTCGTAGCGCATCGGTATGCTTAGCAGCTGGTTGAGTTTTGGAGCCCACCCTATCTATGTTTCCTGGTAAAATACATGGGAAAATCCCATTGGGATTTTGCTCTCCAAATTCACGGGGGACCTAACCCTAAGCCTAAGTGGGTTTTTCCCCATTGGGATTTTCACTTAGGGTTAGGTCCCCATGAACCCGGAGAGCAAAATGGACATCGACAATGGATTCGGAGTGCATCTGTGTACTTAGGAGGGTGTTGAGTTTTGGAGCCTGCCCTATCTATATTTCCTGGTAAAATACATGGGAAAATCCCATTGGGGAAAAAAACCCACTTAGTGTTAGGGTTATGTCCCCACAAACTCGGAGAGCAAAATGGACATCGCCAATGGATTCGTAGCGCATCGGTATGCTTAGCAGCTGGTTGAGTTTTGGAGCCCACCCTATCTATGTTTCCTGGTAAAATACAAGGGAAAATCCCATTGGGATTTTGCTCTCCAAATTCACGGGGGACCTAACCCTAAGCCTAAGTGGGTTTTTCCCCATTGGGATTTTCACTTAGGGTTAGGTCCCCATGAACCCGGAGAGCAAAATGGACATCACCAATGGATTCGGAGTGCATCTGTGTACTTAGGAGGGTGTTGAGTTTTGGAGCCTGCCCTATCTATATTTCCTGGTAAAATACATGGGAAAATCCTATTGGGGACAAACCCACTTAGGGTTACGGTTAGGGTTAGGATCCATGAACTCGGAGAGTAAAATGGACCTCGCCAATGGATTCGGAGCACATCGGTGTGCTTAGGAGGATGCTGACTTTTCCAGCCCGTCCTATCTACTTGGGTGGGTAGATGGGTTTCTCCCTATTCTGGGATGCAAAAACGATTTTTTTTTCTTTTTACAATTTGTAAGACTTCAAGTTCCGGAACTCCATAGCCAGCTATGCTGGCTGGGAGAATTCTGGGAGCTGAGCTCCACTCATCTTGAAGTTCCCAAGGTTGCGAATCTGTTGGATGGAATGAGGAATGTATTCGGATAGGCTACCCTTTCAGGTGTTCCCCTCTTCCCCACCCCAATGCTTTTGACCCACTTGCAGACTAACATATCTGGGTTTGGAAAAGTTATTGTTCTTTTCTTTCCAGATATGGCTGAAGAAATTGATTGACAATAAGGGAGGGCAAAGCAATAGCCACTTCTCAAGGCTGAAGTTGTCAAGCCAACTCCTCAAATCTTCCTCCAGCATAGACAATAGAAGGTGCAAGAGAGAATTGCCTGGTGTTCTTCCTTGAAGCCTACAACTCAAAATCTACAGATGCCTTCTTACAGATTCTTGCCTTCTCCACAGACCTGGCCCTCCCACCGTGGACTTAGAAAGAGGCTGGAACTCAACTTACTCCTTGCCAGCTCTATCCTTGCCCCAAGATTGACATGGACAAGGCCCTTCTTCACCCAACACATCGAAGACTATTTATTTTCCTCCCCATTGGCCTTACAGGGCCAAAAATGATCTCTGTCTGCCCAGTGATCATAATTTGGATCCACACGAAGATCCCACAAGCAGGGTAGAGAACATATCCAGCTCAGCGCTTCTATTTTGATGGTCGTTCTTGTCATCTTCTACCTGCAGTTTTTTTCCCCATGAGGATTCACCCGCTGGATTTTATGCCACTGCATCTGGGAACAGTTTTCCTTTCTCGTTGCAGAGTTTTTACCTTCTTCAAGATGCAAAATTAAGTCTGGGATTTGGCCAAGAGACCATCTCATTATCTCTGGCATCTCAAGAAAGTGTGTCTGAAACTATTTTCTACTGGAAACTTCCAAAAACTGTGGCCATCAGAGAGGGCATAAGTGAAATGGATGCATAATCTAACGTCTTTTTATAGTCATCGCTACAAACATTATAAACATTAGGAATAGGATTCTTTTCTCTCTTTTTTTTTCTTTTTACAAAATAACTTTGGGGGGGGGGGGAATAACAGAAGTGCCTTTGAGCAGTTTTTGGAATCGCCTTCCAGCAAGAGACACTTGTGATGCACAAAGAAAACCTCACAGGAAATTGATTGTGTTCTTCCTGCAAGCTTTCTTTAAAACAATTAAAACATCAACAACCAACGGAGGTGAAAAACTGACTTCAGTAGACTTTGCAGATAGGCTCATGTTTACCTTGAAATCAACCCCAGTTCATTGAGTGGGGCTTACTTTTAAGTGTGCCTTTAGATCAGTGGTTCTCAACCTTTTTAATGCCGCGACCCCCAACCGGTCGAGGACTACTCAACCGGTCGTAAGTCGAGGACTACTCAACCGGTCGTAAGTCGAGGACTACTCAACTGGTGCAGCACCGTTTGCAGAATGGGACTTTTGGCGGGCTCAGCAGGGCAGAGACAGCCTGGACAATTCCTATTGGCTTTTGAAAGCCAGTAGAATTAGACTCTATTCAAGAGAGTCTATTCTATTGGCTTTCAAAAGCCAATAGAATAAAAGGGAGCAGCACAGCTAAGGAAAAGGGGGGAAAAATGGCAGACTGCGTTGTTTGGCGACCCCCGTGAAATGGTCGTTCGACCCCAAATGGGGTCCCGACCCACAGGTTGAGAACCACTGCTTTAGATTAAAGCCGAAAGGCCTTGTCTGTATTTGGTCAGAGGTCTCTGGTTTCCTTCCCAAGCCTCAGAAATGTCAGTCTTTGATTCTGAGCGCTGAGAATGCCATAGAATGTGATGTCTGCTCTCTGGTTATGTCTTCTGCAGCTCTGAAGAGGATCTTGAGGCATCGTAATAGGGAATTCAAATCATGTTGAGCAGTTGTTGCACATGGTAGGGGGCAAATCTGGAACCGCCAGGAAAACAGTTCCAAGGAAAGACGAAATTAAATTTGAACAGAGACTATGGGAGGATGCATAGGAAAACAGTGAAAAATCTTACGGACTCTACTTCCTTCCTATTTGAAATCCTAAGACCATCGACCAGAGCCTGGTAGAAAAGCTACAGATTTCAGAATGAATTTTTTCAGTGCGCAGGAATTTCATCTCGAGTCCCTGAGGTCACCAAGTAGAACTATTGCTTTTAATGTTAATACAGCCAACAAACGGGATCCTTAATCCACACAAGATGGAGGCGTGAATGAGAAAAGGATTAAATTCCCAAGTTTGAGCTCCTCTCCTCTCCTCTCCTCTCCTCAATAAAGGTGAAGGTTTCCCTGTCCAGCCATATCTGGCTCTAGGCGGGGTTGTTGTTAGTTGCAAAGTCATATCTGACCCATCGCGACCCCATGGACAACGTTCCTCCGGGCCTTCCTGTCCTCTACCATCTTCTGGAGTCCATTGAAGCTCACGCCTACTGCTTCAGTGACTCCATCCAGCCACCTCATCCTCTGTCGTCCCCTTCTTCTATTGCCCTCCATCTTTCCCAGCATTAGGCCCTTCTCCAGTGAGTCCTTCCTTCTCATTAGGTGGCCAAAGGACTTGAGCTTCAACTTCAGGATCTGGCCTTCTAAAGAGCAGTCAGGGTTGATCTCCTCTAGGACTGAGTGGTTTAATCTCCTTGCAGTCCAGGGGACTCGCAGGAGTCTTCTCTAGCACCATAGCTCAAAGGCCTCAATTCTTCTAGGCGTGATGCTCCTCCATTTTTGGTCGAGGGAGCCAGTGTTGGCCGAAGACATTTTCCGTGGTCATGTGGCCAGCATGACCATATGCCGAGGCACACAGAATGCTGTTGCCTTCCCACCAAAGTGGTACCTATTTATCTACTTGCATTTGCATGCTTTCAAATGCTTAGTTGGCAGGAGCTGGGACAAGGAACCGGAGCTCGCCCCATCGTGTGATGCTCTGGTCTCAAACCCCGGCTCAGCATCTTTAACCCCTGAGCCAGCGCCCTTGTCTCAAGTCCAGGTGAGTGAGCAGCCAATCGATTCTTCCTGATGGACCATCTTACAAACACTGGAGAAGAGTAAATCCTGAAATCTCAAAGTCCTTCATCAAAAGGTGTCTCATAGCAACAAGAATCTCAACGAGGCTTCCGTGAAATTGGGGAAATACAGAGCAATTATGCCCATTTCAGTTTTGACAGTTATCCAATCCACAAGAGGTAACAAGTTGAGGAAGCTGTTGAAAAATACTGCATGTTGAGCGTGAAAGCAAGAAAATGAATATCTGGGGGTCCATCCTGTAAACTAGGGCAATCCTCCAACTCTGGCCACTAAGACTTGTGGACTTCATCTCCCAGAATTCATTAGGTGGCCATGCTGACTGGGGAATTCTGGGAGTTGGGAGTTCACAAGTCTTAGAACTGCCAAAGTTGGAAAACCTTGCTGTAAACAGAACGAGAGTGTAGAGCAGTGGTTCTCAACCTGTGGGTCGGGACCCCATTTGGGGTCGAACGACCATTTCACGGGGGTCGCCAAACAACCCAGTCCGCCATTTTCCCCCCCTTTTCCTTAGCTGTGCTACTCCCTTTTATTCTATTGGCTTTTGAAAGCCAATAGAATAGACTCTCTTGAATGGAGTCTAATTCTATTGGCTTTCAAAAGCCAGTAGGAATTGTCCAGGCTGTCTCTGCCCTGCTGAGCCCGCCAAAAGTCCCATTCTGCAAACGGTGCTGCACCAGTTGAGTAGTCCTCGGCTTACGACCGGTTGAGTAGTCCTCGACTTACGACCGGTTGGAGGTCGCAGCATTAAAAAGGTTGAGAACCACTGGTGTAGAGCATGAACCTAGCAGCCATGCTGATTTTTTTTTTTAAAAAAATTCCAATTACTAGTACTTAACAGGACTATTTATTCTCAGGGAAAGAGAAGACTGGCTTACGAAATTGCACACCAGGACTATGGTCGCACTTCAAACCATGTTTTTTAGAATCAGCTGCAAAATACTGTAGGGCCCTAAGCTACAATGGTCTAGCTTAGGCTAGAGGTGAATATTTGTCCACCAAAATATTTGTTTGCCACTCTCTGAAACTGTCAAAAGTTGTTCTGGATTTGTTCCTTTTTAAACGAGTGATCCAGTCCTTAAAATCTATAGCTGCATGCTTTTTCACCCATTATTAGGAATGTCAAATAATGAAACCCTCAATAAAAAAAACCCTGGAATTATCTCCGTATTGAATTCATGCCTATTAAATATTATGAGGTTATTCATTTTCGTGTCACAAGTGGCACGGTTGCCTAGAGAGCGATGCAGTGGCCTAGAGATGAAGATGCTCCCCTCCCACTCGGAAGGTTGAGAGTTCAATCCTAGGCAGCAACAGATGCAATGAGAAAATAAATGCTGTGAACTTCATATAGGCAACAGGAAAGGCATCCGGCCAGTAAATGCTCAGCTCCTCTACTCAGTCGCCTTGACCCCACTCCGAAGCAAGAGATTTTAATGCTGCGACCCCCAACCGGTCGTAAGTCGAGGACTACTCAACCGGTCGTAAGTTGAGGACTACTCAACTGGTGCAGCACCGTTTGCAGAATGGGACTTTTGGCGGGCTCAGCAGGGCAGAGACAGCCTGGACAATTCCTATTGGCTTTTGAAAGCCAATAGAATTAGACTCTATTCAAGAGAGTCTATTCTATTGGCTTTCAAAAGCCAATAGAATAAAAGGGAGTAGCACAGCTAAGGAAAAGGGGGGGAAAATGGCGGACTGCATTGTTTGGCGACCTCCGTGAAATAGCTGTTCGACCCCAAATGGGGTCCCAACCCACAGGTTGAGAACCACTGGATTATAGGATGGTAAAAAGAAAACAAAAATCATTTTTGTGTTACAGAACAGGGAGAAATCCATTCTACCCACCCTCTTCCTACGACTGCTGCCAAGAAGGCTTTTCAAGGTGTACATTGTCACACTTCTACTGTCCTTTGCAAATTCAGATTGAAGTTTTTCCCCACCAAACTGGTAAAACCTGGTTCCTGGTACATAATGAATGCATCAGTTTTATTTAACCGATAGGAGATCTTCCATGGCTAACAGCTAGAAACATTTTTATCCAACTTAATTCCAGCGGATTTGTGTAATAGAAGGCACAGCTTCTCCCGCCTGGTGCCACAGGTGTGCTTTCAGCGATTCTGTTCCACGCTGGCATATTGTGCTTTGCAATTCCTATTAAATTTGATTTGGAAACAAACCCATCTAAGGCTTGCCTCAGTTGCAAGAACATCGGATTGGTCAAGGTTTCAACAAGCCGCATTGAAATGGCGAGATAGTCTCCGTCAGGGTGAGACTTCTGAGATGCCGTTTGCATTCCGATAAATTCCTTGTTTTTTTTTTTACTGTGACTTTTCAAAGCATGCTTTGGCAGAGCACAGCTTACCATCGGATGGAGCGAGCTGTTGTTGTCTTTAGAAAACGCTTAGCAAACAGCCGGAGGTAACGCTCCTGTGTCAACAGCCTAGTGAGGGCAATTAGGCAGTTTGTATAATGCATTCGACTTTGATTGACAAACTGCAGCGGCTAAATTCATGCACTGTGCAAGGCTCCAAATGAGCATGACTCGACAAGTGAAGGAATCAGAACCTTCACTTGCCAAGGTGGATTCGGTTGTTCCTTTGCTAGAGCAAATCTCAAGATCCTGTGAAGTGTTAGTACGCTTTAGAAGGCCCTAGTAAGACCACACTAAGCATACTGCATCCAGTTTTGGTCAATATAAAAAAGATGCGAAGACTTAAAAAAGAGTGCAGAGAAGAGCAACGAAGATGATTATGGGGCTGGAGGCTGAAACATGAAGAACGGTTGTGGGAATTGGGTGTGTCTAATCTGGTGAAAAGAAGAACTAGGGGTGACATGATAGCAGCCTTCCAATATCTCAGGGCCTACCACAAAGAAGCTATTCTCCAAAGCACCCGAGGGCAGGACAAGAAGCAACGGATGGAAACTAAACAAGGAGAGAAGCAACCTGGAACTGAGGAGAAATTTCCCAATAGTGAGAACAATTAATCAGTGGGACAGCTTGCCTTCAGAAGTTGTGGTTTGCCCATTACTGGAGATTTTTGGGGAAGATTGGACATTTGTCTGAAATGGTGTAGGCCTTGAGCAAGAGGTTGGACTAGAAGATCTACAAAGCTCCAACTTCCAGACTTCCTCAACCAGCCATACTGGCTGAGGAATTCTGGGAATTGAAGTCCACAAGTCCCAACAGCTCGCTGTGGAATGCAACTCCCAGACTTCCTCAACCAGCCATTGAAGTCCACAAGTCTTAAACTTGCCAAGGTTGGAGACCCCTGGTTTATAGGATAGACCCCAGATACTTTTTTCTCTTGCTTTCACACTCAACGTGCAGTAAAGTTGTAAAGTTGCCAAGGTTGAAGACCCCTGTCGTGGAGAACTACTGAGCACCATGGATTTCATTTCTGATCTTTTTCCCTGCCAAGAACTGTTGAGCTAACCACAGTCTGAATCTGGGACCTCTCATAGGTATACAGTCCTACCTCTGAACAATGTAGTTTGATTCTTAGGTAATCATCTCAAGGCCTAAGGAAAAAGCAAGTGGGATTCCTGCAGATAAACAAGTGAATTATTTAGGGAATGAAAAAGAGCAGGATGCCAAAAGAACAGCTGATTCCAAATCCTCATCAGTTCTGCAACAGTTGCCCACTCATGATCTCTCTTGAGTTCCTCGGTCCCAGAAGGTCCACATTGATGGATGATGGGTAATGTCCTTGTATCTGCTGCGATGCGCTACCGATCTATAAAAGAAAGCTTCAACTATCAGGGGTTTATGCCTTTCATTGTGCAGTCCCATTGATGTTTGTTGAATCCTTTCTGCCATAGTTATATCTCATGTTTCTCTTTGGTTCCCCCCTTGGGCTTCCTTGAAAAATGAGCTGCTTAATGATGGATTAAGAATAGGGAGGGGGGAGGGAAGGACCCCTTCTCTTGGCATGCCCTAATTATTTGTGTTCCCTTCAAATTAGTCCTTTCCAACCGGACATGCAAAAGACTTCTTCTTGTTCCTTAATTCGCATTCTTCGTTCTGCTTTTTTGTGGGGAGAAGTATACAGCCTCAGGAAGCTGGACAGGAGCTGGAGCAAGTAACAGGAACTCAACCCTTTGCATGATGTTAGGACTCAAACGCCGGCTGTCAGCTTTCCAGCTGACAAGCTCAGTGTCTTTAACCTTTGTGCCATCGCGGCCCCCGCAAGTAGATAAATAGATACCACTTCAGTTGGAAGGTAACATGCATTCTGTGCACTTTGGCGTATAGTCAAGCTGACCACATGACGGGCGTGACTGGACAGGGGAAACGCTTACCTTTGCCTTTTATGTTAGGAAGGAGATTTCCTGGGTGACAGAGTGCCATGGCATAGAACTCTTCCCTCTCCATTAGGTTGTGTTCTGGGTCTGAACCAGGTCACCGAGACTTATTCCGTAAGCTACCAATTAAATCAATCCTGGCTTAGTGCGATGCCGACAAATGCAGTCATGTGTTGCAAGGCAGGGGACCCTAGCTTAATTGAAAGAGAAGTTGTGCTTTATTTAATAGCTGCAGTTCTGTGGGGGGAGGGCTCAGGTACAAACCCTGAATCATTTGTTTTTATTGCACGTTTACAGCACGGCAGAAGGAGGTTTGCCGAAGTTCATAATCAGGTGGCTGGGATCCTAGATGGATTAGCTTTAGACACGTCTCTGCTTCTGGCCTCAGGCAAGCAAAGAGCTGCAAATCAGATTGAATTTTAGAAATACTGTACAAATCCCCCCCCCTCCACTGTCCATCGCAAAGGCGAGAATGGATGGCCTTTGGTTATCTCAAGGTTCATCTCCCTAATTCCGACCTCCTCACAAAGGTCCCCCTTGCAAGGAGGCCAGGTCTTCTGCTGGATTCCCCTGCCTCCCCCCAAGACGAGCTGGTGCTTGAAGGAGGAGTTTTTTAATTAAGCAGGACTCTGTCTTGCCCATCTCCTTTATAAGGCTCGAACGCAATTGCGGAGTGGATAAACTTACATGCCGGAGGCAAAGTACTTTATCACAATGAGGGGAAATTGGATTATTGCAGAGGAAGAGAGTGGCAAACAATATTATCTCTATTAGGGCACAAAGCTATTTGCACTCGTATTCCCAATCCCCTCCTTCCGCCATTGATGCACTGGGTGGCAGAAAGTGGGAAATTGCAGGTCTGATGCCTGGATTTTGCCTGAACCTGGGTTCAGTTGAGCTCAGACCGGGACTGTTCTTCAGAGGGCAGGCATGGAAGTGACAAAGGAGGGCTGCTGTTTCATTTTGGTACTATTGTCCTTTCCTTCCTTCCTTCCTTCCTTCCTTCCTTCCTTCCTTCCTTCCTTCCTTCCTTCCTTCCTTCCTTCCTTCCTTCCTTCCTTCCCTTTCCCTTTTTCCTCCCTTTCTCCCTCCTTCCTTCCTTCCTTCCTTCCTTCCTTCTTTTTCCTCCCTCCCTTTCCTTTTTTCCTCTCTCCCTCCCTCCCCCCCTCCCTCCCTCCCCCCTCCCTCCCTTCCCCTCCCCTCACCTCCCTTCCCCATGCATGCACACACATGCACATGGACACAAATACACTGCCTTTTTAACAGATATACTTCTGAATCCACATTATCTCCATGGAGCAAACTGCTAACCCCTCTCTTGGCTCTTTATGAAAGAAGCCAAGCTGCCTCTTCCAGGGCTTAGCAACATCTGAAGGGAGCTGAGGCTCGTGTGATGTCTGGCAAACAATTTTCAGTGGATGCAACAGCAAAGAATCGGACGATTTGTCCTCACCCCCACCCCTCTATCTGGCATTTTCAGCTACAACTGCACCCTCTGCTTTCTCCTCTAAGTTTCTAAATCTGTATTTCCAACAACCAACGGTCACCCCTGGACTTTGGAGAATCCTCTCTCTAAAAGGCAACAGCAGTTGTGGATTCTTTCAGATCCGCTCCTGTTTGGAATAATCTCTTCCTCCAGAAAGACGAACAGGCCTCACAGACGGACAGGGCTGTGCATTAAGCACCTTTGTGTAAACCTGACGGATCTCCTCATATTGCCTGATGCTTGGAGCTGAGCCAACTGAGCGTTGCTGGGGGGGATCTAAAAGCAACGACAGCGATGGCAGCCTTTCTGCAGACTGGCTGGGTTACAGGGAGTCCTCGTCTTACGACCCCAATGGAGCCCCAAATTTCTGTTGCTAAGCCAGACATTTGCTGTGCGGACTTTGCCCCATTTTACGACATCCCTTGCCACGTTTGCTTGGGGAGTCCCTGCACTCGTTAACTTAGCTTAACACGGTTCTGAATATGGCTTCCATAGTGACTTTGCTTGTCTCACAAAAAGGGGACGCTGCGAATGTCCTAAATAGGGGGCAGTTGCCAAGCATGTGAATTTTGTTCACATGACCTACCATGGTCCTCAGTGTGAAAAATGGTTATAAGTCACTTTTCCCAGTCCCATTGTAACTTTGGACAGTCCCTGAAGGAACTGTTGTAAGTCAAGGACTATCTGTATTTTCCCAGTGATGAGAATGTCAAATTCTCTGGACTCCATTGCTACTTCTCTGTCCGCTACCATCCTAACTTTCGGGGTCCTCTCCTGGGAGGCTGTTTCTTTCTTTATACATTGTTCTGAATGTGCCTCTCTTTTCTCACCATCCAGCGATCATAACAACAGGCGACTCCGGGCACAGCTATTGGGGGCTAGGGAGAAAAAAAAATGCCGGCATGCTCCATTTCCCTTTCATAATTCATAGGACTTTTAAAATGCAGCTGAGGAACAGCAAAACAGCTGGGAATCCTGGAGGCAATTTTGCATTTTTACACTCAATCTGAGAATTGTTCTCGCTGCTCATCATAGCAATCTTTCAGAATCCTTTGCCAATCACCAGACAAATAATGTACTGTAAATGTGGATTGTGTGGGGACAAACAACTTATTTTATTTCTTTTTGTACCGTCAAGAAGAAGGGGGGGGGAGGTTGGGGTTTTTTTTGTTTTGTTTTTTTGGATATTCCCAGCTGGATATAGCTTGGGACATTGATTTGTTCCCTTCTATAGATGAGCTACAGAGAAAGAGAATGGCCATTGATTGGCTTAGGAATGTCTCCTATGTTCACTTCTGTGGGGTCAAATCATCAAATGGTTTCAAACTGCTTTGGGAGAGATTGAAAGTAAAAAATAGAGATCATCTACCAACCTTTCCTTTGGGGCTGCAAAACCATTGAATAACCACTAGTAGGCAGCCAAGAGGTATATGGTCTCCCTCTAACTAGGTGCTGCCATCATGTGGTCATTAGGAACTCTGCAACCCAGATGTTGTTATGAATATGGAATAAACATTAATCCAGACTGGATCTGAAGATATCATTACTGACATCCATAGAAGAAGAATTTTATAGAAGAGAATGTCAGGGCCACCTATTAAATTCCAGTTAAGCTTATTTATTGCTCATACCTATACACAAGAAGCTAGTCAACTAACAGCACTGAACTGGTGCTAGATAAAAGTCAACGGAATTCAAGAGGGATTGAACTTAGACCGCTTGTTGGAACATAAGGATTCCAAGCTAATTCCTCTCTTCACTCCATCCCCAGGCTCTGCCTCTGCTTCTCCCACAGAGAAACAGATAAAGAATAATGATACGATAAACAACCATGAGCTCAACAATCAGCAGATAAAGAACAATGAGGATTTAATAGTAGAAGATAAGGAAGAAATTAAGATGAAGACCAGGGAACAATTCCCAACAGAAGGACATTCTTCTCAAAGGTTTTCGTACAATCAGGTGAAAAGCAGATTTAATGCAGACAAAAGGATAATTGGAATTGAGAAGAAGACAACAGAATCTGAAATTGTGTATGGGGTAAATGAACTGCAAATTTTGGTTATAATGTAAATGTGCTCATATGGGGAAAAACTGGGGGGAACTGGTGTTAAATTTACCTCAGATTCTAATTTAAGACAGATGTCTATGGAGATGCTCAGTCATCCAGGTCAGGGTTGTCCCACAGGTGTTTTTTTCAAAAGGCAACTGGACTTTCTTTGTTTTTGCTTGAGGACATTTTGCTTCTCATCCAAGAAGCTTCTTCAGTTCTTGAACAAGGATAGCTCTGAAGAAATGAAGAAGCTTCTTGGATGAGAAGCGAAACATCTTCAAGCAAAAACAAAGAAAGTCCAGTTGCCTTTTGAAAAAACACCTGTGGGATAACCCTGACCTGGATGACTGAGCATCTCCATAGACATCTGTCTTAAATTAGAATCTGAGGTAAATTTAACACCAGTTCCCCACAGTTTTTCCCCATATGAGCACATTTAGATTATAACCAAAATTTGCAGCTCATTTACCCCATACACAATTTCAGATTCTGTTGCCTTTTGAAAAAAAAAACACCTTTGGGATTTAAGACAGAGACGCTGGCCCTATTCCCCACCATTTTCATTAAGAGATGAAGGACTTTGAAATATAATGTGAGATCTTCGCAAAACAACATTGCTTAACCAAACAGAACTGCGAGACCGTCCCCTCTTATTACTTTCATAAATCCAAAATAAAACCAGGTTGTGTTCCTAGGACCCTTAAAAAAAAAAGATTGTGATCATTTGGGTTGGATGTGGAAGACTGCCCTCCGTATTATGATTTTGGGTTGTTCTTCTAAGGGCCTTATTTTCCCCACCTCTATGAATTTTCTTGTAACAGGAAAGAAAAGAGAAAGACGAAGGGGGGAAAAAAAACGTGAGTAAATTGCTGGCTTTTCTCCTCTTCAAACAAAGCTGCGTTTTGCTGATGGAGCACAGGGGTTTGATAATGAAACACCATGGGGTAATAAAGCCAGAAAGGTAAAATTATTTAAAATGGACTGTTATGTAGCTCTTCCACACATGGAGGATTATTATTCCTCTCCTTTCGTTTTCTTTCTTTTCTTTGTTTTTTTCTAAAAAAACCCCAGCTTTTTGCTTTAATAGCAAAAATGAAATTCATCCCTTTGTTGGATGTTGGCGCTTTTTGGAAATAGGTGTGGATAACAGCACAGCCTGGGGAATTCAAGGATAAATGTGGCATGCCGGCGAAGGGGAGAAAAATGCGAGAAAGAAAAAGGAATAAATATTTAATCAACCGACTGCTTTTCACGGGCGGAAAATGGGGAGCCGGCGAGAGCTCGGGAAGAGCTACCTTTTAATTTTATCAATACCTTTAAAACAACAGCAGCCACCCAGGCAGCCGAGAAAGAAAGAAACATCTGTTGAAGAAGCTGCTATTGGACACTCGGCACGGTTTTATATCTCACGGCTGTCGTGGTTGCCAGCCAAAATCACAGGGCAAGAGAGGAAACAGATGGAATTCAAGCTCTAAGTTTGGAAGCCAAACCCTCTCTCGGAAAATCATCACTCGCTGGGTTATTTTAACACGCGCACAGTCAAGGACAACTTGTCCCCGTTTCGTTCCTGGACTGGGGATGAACTGGAAAGGGAGCAGGTCTTTCTTGCGCTTCCCTGCAACAAGGTTCCGTCTTAGGCCCGGTGCTCTTCAATATCGTCCTAAATGACTTAGGTGAGGGAATAAAAGAGGACCTCGTCAAATTTGCAGATGGCACCAAGCTGGCAGGAATAGCCAACATCTCAGAAGGCAAGCTCAGGATGCAAAAAAGAAAAAAGAAAAAAAGAAAAAGATCTTGATAGATTTGAACAATGGGCCCTATCCAACAAAATGAATTTTAATGTGCAGGGGGGGAAAAGCAAAGTTTTGCACCGAGGCAGGAAAAGTGTCAGTAGAGTAGAGTAGAATAGAGTAGAATATGGAGAGGAGTGGAGTGGAGTAGAATAGAGTAGAGTACAGTAGAGTAGAGTAGAGTAGAGTAGAATATGGAGTGGAGAGTGGAGTAGAGTAGAGTAGAGTAGAATAGAGTAGAGTAGAGTAGAATATGGAGTGGAGAGTGGAGTGGAGTGGAGTGGAGTAGAGTAGAGTAGAATAGAGTAGAGTAGAATATGGAGTGGAGAGTGGAGTGGAGTAGAGTAGAGTAGAGTAGAGTAGAATATGGAGTGGAGAGTAGAGTAGAGTAGAATATGGAGTGGAGAGTGGAGTGGAGTAGAGTAGAGTAGAGTAGAATAGAGTAGAGTAGAGTAGAGTAGAATATGGAGTGGAGAGTGGAGTGGAGTGGAGTAGAGTAGAGTAGAGTAGAATATGGAGTGGAGAGTAGAGTAGAATATGGAGTAGAGTAGAGTAGAGTAGAGTAGAGTAGAGTAGAGTAGAGTAGAGTAGAGTAGAGTAGAGCTGGTCTTGCAGGTCTTTTAGTCCAGCCCCCTGCTCAAGCAGGAGAACCTATACCATTTAGGAGGGTATGGGTAAGACACGTGAAGGAGCAAGATGGATTGGGACCACATGCACCCTCATCTACCTCCCCTCCAGTCCCCTTGTTTGTTTATTAAGACCATCCTCCCTGTGTGGATGGAGGACATTTAAAAAAAAAATAAAACTGTCCGTAAGTCCATAAGCGTTTACACAGTTCCTAAATAAAATTGCAAGGTGCAATTTGTGGATTGCTTCCTATATTCCCCGGGGAGGGGGGACATGTGCAGGGATTGAAGAGCATCGTTCTTTCTCCAGGAACATTTAAAAATGAATATGTACCACAAGCAAATTGGATCCTCCAGCTTGTCCTGATTTTATCTCTCAGGATGGGCTGGGTGATAAGAGAGGCTTTTGAAAAGCAGCTGGAAAATTTGATTTTTTTGGATTTTGTGATTTCGAGGGGGTCAGAATTGTTGACGAGTCTTACCAGGGAGAAAGTGCTACTCTCTGGCTGAGAAAAATTATACTCTTTTGAAGGTTTTGTTTTTTTTTTTTTTTAAAAAGAACAAAATGAACACCAGAAGCTTTGGAGATGGGTCAACTTACCACTATCAACCCAGGAATCAGGTGTGTTTGTGTGTGGCAATCGGTGAAGTTCACGGATCCAGCTTGAATCCCTGAAAATTTAAAAACAAATCCAAGCAGTGATCAGCAAAAATTTGTTTTGGTTTTTGTTTTGTTTTTTTAAAGTGCTTTAATTATTTATTGCTGGCAAAAAACAGGCTACCGGCAGCTTAATTGCTAGCCTATTTTTCGACCAGCAAGGGAAAAAAAAAAAAAAAAATCAAGAGGTGCTTTTGTGACAGCTAAGTCCTGTTGGGTAGCAATGTCATAACACAAGCACATAAATTATGGAGATTGTGTGTGAATGACATGTGGGGACAAGCTTGCCAGCCCCTGTCCTAGTTTGCTGCAGACCTTCTTGTGAGAGTGTTAACACCGGGTGGATAGCAACAGTGTTCTGCAGGTAAATGTTTGAGAGTTTTTACCCCTTTGATGCTAGAAGATCATTGATTTTCTGGGATCAGGTCCTTCCAATCACCTTGATGGGAGAAGAAACGTTGTTATTTTGACACCAAGAAAAAACATTTCCCTTCTTTTCAGAGTTTGATTGACTATGTTTTGTTGGCATTCATATTCTGCTTTTCAGATATGTCATTGTGTTTTGCCTGTGCTAATAATTAACAGAATCTATTGTTTTTATTTTTTCAGCATTTTAAATAATCTACTGGAGAATTCCAGTTATGGGGCAGATTTACAGAAAGCCCTTTCCTTTCCTTTCCTTTCCTTTCCTTTCCTTTCCTTTCCTTTCCTTTCCTTTCCTTTCCTTTCCTTTCCTTTCCTTCTTCCCTTCCCTTCCTTTCCCTTCCTTTCCCTTCACCTCCTTTCCTTCCCTTCCCTTCCCTTCCCTTCCCTTCACCTCCTTTCCTTCCCTTCCCTTCCCTTCACCTCCTTTCCTTCCCTTCCCTTCCCTTCCCTTCCCTTTCTCCTTTCCTTTCTCCTCTCCTCCTCTTCTCTCCTCTCCTCTCCTGCCCTCCCCTCCCCTCCTCCCCTCCCCACCTTAGGAAAAAGAAAACATTTGGCCAAACAGGGATGACATCACCTACTTCACAGCATCCTTACAAGGGCAAACATGAGGCAATTGCCAACGTGTTTTGCAAGATGAAAATGTAAATAATTGCCAGCAATGTGTTACAAGAGCCCCGGTGGCGCAGTGGTTAGAATGCAGTATTGCAGGCTAACTCTTCCCACTGCCAGGAGTTCAATCCTGACTGGCTCAAGGTTGACTCAGCCGTCTATCCTTCCGAGGTCGGTGAAATGAGGACCCAGATTGTTGGGGGGCAAGATGCTAACTCTGTAAACCGCTTAGAGAGGGCTGTAAAGCCTTGTGAAGCGGTATATAAGTCTAAGGGCTTTTGCTATTAAGAGCTGTGGTGGCAGAGTTGTTAGAATGCAGCATTGCAGGCTGACTCTGCCCACTGCCAGGAGTTTGATCCTGACTGGCTCAAGATAGAATCAACCTTCCATCCTTCCGAGGTCGGTAAAGTGAGGACCCAGATTGTTGGGGGGCAAGATGCTAACTCTGTAAACCGCTTAGAGAGGGCTGTAAAGCCTTGTGAAGTGGTACATAAGTCTAAAGGCTATTGCAAGTGCAATTGCTATAAGTTTAAAATCGAGGATGGGGATTCCCCCCCCTTTCCTTTGTTTTTCTTTCCACCTCACCTCTTTTCCCCATCTTCTCCTGAGAAGATATGCCCGTCTAATTCACAGCTCATCTGGCTAGTTTCTCTTTAATGTTAATGGCGCTGAGATGTAAGCATTGAAGTAAGGCTAAGCCCTGCAGACCTGCAGCTATTATCATCTCTAACGATAGCCATTCTTCACATTTTTCCATTCTTCACAGTTAATGATGCTATAACGTAACAGAATTCCAGTCTAATGTCTCAATGTACTGGGCAACATTCTTTAAACTCACATATCTGGTTCCATGTCCTACACGCTCCCCCCCCCAAACCCCCCCCCCACCATCTTATTAAAGGAGAAAATTTGTAGCTCAGGGTTGAACTGAGGGGTCCTTGGTGCTCTCTGAGCCTGGTGGTTTTCTTGCAGACGTTTCATGACCCAAACTAGGTAACCTCATCATGTTTCCACAAGCAGTTCCATCAACAGACACACTGACCTGCAACCAGCCTACGAACCTCTCAGAACTCAAATCCACAAGAGACGGCACCGACTCTCAACTACCCATGCAACCTGCCAATGACCCTCACCTGACGTGACCTCCCCATCGCAAGACCCACCACACGACTCTCACTGGTGACCCACAGCTGACCCATCGCAAGACCCACCACAAGACCCAGGCCTAAGGTGACCCTCACCTGATGTGACCTCCCCATCGCAAGACCCACCACAAGACTTTCACTGGTGACCCACAGCTGACCCATCACAAGACCCACCACAAGACCCAGACCTGAGATGACCCTCACCTGATGTGACCTCCCCATCGCAAGACCCACCACAAGACCCAGACCTGAGGTGACCCTCACCTGACATGACCTCCCCATCGCAAGACCCACCACAAGACCCAGACCTGAGATGACCCTCACCTGACGTGACCTCCCCATCACAAGACCCATCACAAGACTCTCACTGGTGACCCACAGCTGACCCATCACAAGACCCACCACAAGACCCAGGCCTAAGGTGACCCTCACCTGATGTGACCTCCCCATTGCAAGACCCACCACACGACTCTCACTGGTGACCCACAGCTGACCCATCACAAGACCCATCACAAGACTTTCACTGGTGACCCACAGCTGACCCATCACAAGACCCACCACAAGACCCAGACCTGAGATGACCCTCACCTGACGTGACCTCCCCATCGCAAGACCCATCACAAGACCCAGACCTGAAGTGACTCTTACCTGATGTGACCTCCCCATCGCAAGACCCATCACAAGACCCAGACCTGAGATGACCCTCACCTGACATGACCTCCCCATCGCAAGACCCACCACAAGACCCAGACCTGAGATGACCCTCACCTGACATGACCTCCCCATCGCAAGACCCACCACAAGACCCAGACCTGAAGTGACTCTTACCTGACATGACCTCCCCATCGCAAGACTCACCACAAGACCCAGACCTGAGATGACCCTCACCTGACATGACCTCCCCATCGCAAGACCCATCACAAGACCCAGACCTGAAGTGACCCTCACCTGACGTGACCTCCCCATCGCAAGACCCATCACAAGACCCAGACCTGAGATGACCCTCACCTGACATGACCTCCCCATCGCAAGACCCATCACAAGACCCAGACCTGAGATGACCCTCACCTGACATGACCTCCCCATCGCAAGACCCATCACAAGACCCAGACCTGAGATGACCCTCACCTGACATGACCTCCCCATCGCAAGACCCACTGACCACATGAAGCCCTTATGAACAGAAGAACACCGACACAGACATCTCCTAAACACCACTGAAGAGGTTACCCAGCCTGGTAACGAAACGTTTGGAAACCACCCCACAAACTCAGAGAATGACCATCCACCCTCATCCTCCACTCAGGCTGCAGATATTCGCCACTATCGCAAATCACCACGCCTCTCAGGCGCATAACCGGAACACTTTTTAAAACCAACCCAGGTACTCAGACACCTCTGTGGTGAGCTTTATGCAGAATTCCGAAAGGTCTGAATCATCTATTACGTTGTAGGATGTCTGATGCTCACCTGGCTACGTTGAGTAGGTTTGCTAAAGGCTATTAAGAGACCAGAATGGACGGGAGGGTGAGATTCTAAGTAAGGATGCTGCAATTTTCCTGCTATGGCTCCCTCGGAACAAGCATTCAGCCGAACTCACCACATAAGGGCCCTCAGATTGTACAAAGTGCTCCTGCTCCTACCTGCTTTCCTAAACGGATCGGCGTGTTTTGGAGTCTGATTTCCCTGTATTTAAAATTCAGTTGCCAAGCCGTGCAACTCCTGGGTGTACAATTAAAAATACATTTGAATGCAATACAGTACAATGATAGAACACATAAAATACCCGAGAAGACATCATAAAAGCCTAGCTATAACAACTATCAAACTTAGTCTGGCAGAACCATAATGGGCTCCCAAAGGCCAGGAATGCTCTTGGCATACCCAAACACCGTAGCCTGGTGAATTGGCTCTTGTTTTATTTCAAGGGCAGGTCATTCCAGAGCAGAGATAACTCAAAACAGAACTAAACTTCTCTTTCTCACTGGTGGCAAATGAAGATCAACTGAGGTCATAGGACAGTGGTTCTCAACCTTTTTAATGCCGCGACCCCCAACCAGTCGTAAGTCGAGGACTACTCAACTGGTCGTAAGTCGAGGACTACTCAACTGGTGCAGCACCGTTTGCAGAATGGGACTTTTGGCGGGCTCAGCAGGGCAGAGACAGCCTGGACAATTCCTATTGGCTTTTGAAAGCTAATAGAACTAGACTCTATTCAAGAGAGTCTATTCTATTGGCTTTCAAAAGCCAATAGAATAAAAGGGAGGAGCACAGCTAAGGAAAAGGGGGGGAAAATGGCAGACTGGGTTGTTTGGCGACCCCCGTGAAATGGTCGTTCGACCCCAAATGGGGTCCCAATCCACAGGTTGAGAACCACTGTCATAGGAGAAGGGAAGCCCTGGGATATGGCCTGCAGACTGCTCTTCTCTGTCTTTCTCTGTCATAGACTCATAGGGCTGGAAGGGATCTTAGAGGTCTTCTAGTCCAACTCTCTTGCCCAAGGCTGGAGTCCTTATATACCATGCTAGCCAAATGGTTGCCCAATCTTTTCTTGAAAACCTCCATTCTCCGTTCTTGTTGCATTCACTCCCTTCTTTCACCAGAAACAAAGACTTGTAGGGCCCAGGACTGCCCAAATGTCACGTTCTTGCTGTTAACGGCAGTCACAGGACAGTGGGGTATTGGTGGTTGTTGCTGTTGCTGTTTTTTAAAGAATGCAGAGCTGAAAGGAAAGCAGGAAATTAGAAGGCAAAGGCAAACAGATTAAACGAGGATAAAGCTTTAAATCAATTTAAATATTCATTTCCACGAGTGGCAAATAGGGAAAAAGAAAAGTTTTGCTGCAGGCACCAATTCACCAGCAAGAAATCAGGAAGTGGAAACACACACACACACACACACACACACACACACACACACACTGTGTGTATGTATATGTATACTGTATGCATGTGTGTGTATGTGTGAATATATGTGTGTATATATATATATATACACACACACACACATACACATATTCACACAAACACACAAATGCACAAACACAGAGTTTCTATGTGTGTATATATCAACACACACACTGTATGTATATATATATATATATATACATGTGTGTGTGTGAATATATATGTGTATATATATATATATATACACACACACGCATACATATATACACACATAAATGCACACACACAGAGAATTTCTATGTGTGTATATACCAACACACACTGTGTATGTATATATATATATATAGATAGATAGATAGATAGATAGATAGATGATATAGATATAGATATACATGTGTGTATGTGTGTATATGTGTGTGTGTATATATATACACACATCCACACACAAATACATATACACACAGAATTTCTATGTGTGTATATATCAACCCACACACTGTGTATGTATATATATATATGTACATGTGTGCATGTGTGAATATATATGTGTATATATATACACACACACAGACATACATATATACACACATACACACACAAATGCACACACACACACGGAGTTTCTATGTGTGTATATATCTACACACACATATATATGCTTGAAGATAATTATATGAGAGATTAAAAAACTGTTGATGAGAGTCTTTATATTTAGCCATAATGCCAAACAATCACTTTTCCATGATGAGTGAGAGTTATTTTTGACCCTTGCTAGCTTTTTTGGGGGGGTGGAAGAACAGTTTGTCATCCTTTTGAGATGGCCTGTTTTTGTTTTCCTTGGTGATCAGTTCAGTGCTGGAAGTATGCTCGAGTGTCAAGAAGGCTGCCCCACTAAACAAGCCATGATTAACTCAGAAAAAGTGCAACATGGAGATTTTAATTTATATCCTGCTGGGAGACAAGGAAAGTTGGGGGTCCCGTGGCAGATCTTCTGGAGATCTTTTACGATGTGTTTAGCCCTTCCGTGTATGCATGATTTTTACCAAGACTATGAGCTAATAAAGATGTGCTTTATGATTTTTCCTGAAGCTCTTTTTAATGGTTTTTTATTTTAAAAAAGAAAAGGTCATCCTGTGGCTGCTATTTCAACTAAGTTGGGGATATTTGAACTCTGTACTACTAGTAGTAAATATTGCATTTGGTGGCTCTTCTGCCAGGGAGATGGAAAAACAGAAGTCATAATTAGAAGGTCAAAAGAGGACAAGGAAGACCAGGTTCAAATCTCAAACATGACAGGTTTTAAAGAAGAGGTTAGATAGTCACTTATCTAAATTAGTATAGGTTCTCCTGCTTGAGCAGGGGGCTGGACTAGAAGACCTCCAAGGTCCCTTCCAGCTTCTATTCTATTCTATTCTATTCTATTCTATTCTATTCTATTCTATTCTATTCTATTCTATTCTATTCTATTCTATTCTATTCCATTCCATTCCATTCCATTCCACTCCATTCAATATGTTCTATTCTATTCTATTCTATTCTATTCTATTCTATTCTATTCTATTCTATTCTATTCTATTCTATTCTATTCTATTCTATTCTATTCTATTCCATTCCACTCCACTCCACTCCACTCCACTCCACTCCACTCCATTCCATATTTTCTATTCTATTCTATGCTATTCTATGCTATGCTATGCTATGTTATGCTATGCTATGCTATGCTATGCTATGCTATGCTATGCTATGCTATTCCACTCTACTCCACTCCATCTATTCTATTCTGTTCTGTTCTGTTCTGTTCTGTTCTATTCCATTCCATTCCACTCCACTCCACTCAATATTTTCTATTCTATTCTATTCCATTCCATTCCATTCCATTCCACTCCACTCCATATTTTCTTTCTATTCTATTCTATTCTATTCTATTCTATTCTATGCTATGCTATGCTATGCTATGCTATTCCACTCTACTCCACTCCATCTATTCTATTCTATTCTATTCTATTCTATTCTATTCTATTCTGTTCTGTTCTGTTCTGTTCTGTTCTATTCTATTCCATTCCACTCCACTCCACTCAATATTTTCTATTCTATTCTATTCTATTCTATTCTATTCTATTCTATTCTATTCTATTCTATTCCATTCCATTCCACTCCACTCCACTCCACTCCATATTTTCTATTCTATTCTGTTCTATTCTGTTCTATTCTATTCTATTCTATTCTATTCTATTCTATTCTATTCTATTCTATTCTATTCTATTCTATTCTATTCTATTCTAGTCTAGTCTAGTCTAGATTAGACTAGACTAGACTAGACTAGTCTATAATTCTATCCTGTCCAGTCCAGTCCTGTCCTGTCCTGTCCTGTTCTTTTCTTTTCTGCTCTGTTCTGTCCCACCCTATCCTATCCTATTTTCATGTCAAAAACACCAACTCGCTTCCGGGTTGAAAGATTAGCTGGTGACATCACTGTTGTCCGGGGGACATCCAGGAGGGAACTCCTTTCATGTCCCCAGCAGGTGCTGAAACAGATGGGAGCTCACCCTGACCCATTTGGGTCTCCAACATGGGCTCCCAAACCAGCGTCGTAACCGGGCCCGCCATGGTGTTCCTAACCGTGATATTCAATCGTTTGCTATCGCTCCACCCAACCAACTTTGCACAATTGTTTGAGCGTAAACTGGGATGTTTGGGCGAGAAGAATCACACAAACGAATGTTCTTCCTCCTCATTCTCCAGTCCTCCTTCTTTAGATGTTGTGTCTTAGGCTATGGTGCCCTGGCCATGTCCTCTTAAAGGTTGTTCCTTCAGGTTCTTTATAATAGATTGCAATTACAGAATGGGTTTCTCTCTTGTTTTGGCTGAATGAACGATCCACTGCATCAGGACATGTTTTGGTAGAACAGGCAGGTAAAAATGATTTGGCCAAATGCACAAATAAAGTTTCTCTTCTCTCTGACTCACCTCAGGTGGAAGAAGGTACAGAGAATGAACATAGGTCGGGAAGAGAAGTCTTGATTTATGCCTGACTTCCACCAGCCAGCTGGGATAAACAAAAGTCCAAGGATAATAGCTGCTCTGGCATCTTTCCCCCCCATTTTTCTATATTATAGATAGAGATATACATTCTCTGCTTTATTTCATTCTCTCCATAAAAGCTAACAACTGAGCAGTATTAACCTTTACGAACAGAGCAAGGAAAACTGCCATAAAGTTGACGTAAATAAACCTTGGGCTGGGAGGACAGTTCCTTCTCTTGTGGATAAAATGCTTCTCTGTAGCCCCAAAGATGCTTTTTTCAAGAGGCAGCTGGCTTTTCCTTGAAGACGTTTCGCTGCTCATCCAAGAAGCTTCTTCAGTTCTGGCTCAGTCTTCAGTCTTCTTGAACAAGGATAACTCTGAAGAACTGAACAAGCTTCTAGAACGAGAAGCGAAACGTCTTCAAGGAAAAACCAAGGGAGTCTAGGTGCCACTTGAAAAAAGCACCTTTGGGACAACCATGACCTGGAGAACGGGGAGTCTCCGTGGAAGTTGAGCAAGGAAACAGGCTTGGACATACGAGGCACCTGGAGATGCACATATGAGGGAGCTTGGTGGTTGGGCGAATTCCAATGACAAGCAGTCCTCAATTTACGACCACAAATGATCCCAAAATGTCTGTGGCTAAGCCACACATTTGTTAAGTGAATTTTGCCCCCCTCGACAACCTTCTTTGCCACAACTGTTTTAAGTGAATCATTGCCATTATTAAGTTCGTACGATGGTTGTTAAGCGAATCTGGCTTCCCCCGTTGATTTCGCTTATCGGAAGGTCACAAAAGGGGATCAAGTGACATCCCCCCCCCCAGGACACTGAAACTGTCTAACAGTGAGGACAGTTAACCAGTGGAACAGCTTTGCTACCAGAAATCATGGGTGCTCTATCACTGGAGGTTTTCAAGAAGAGACTAGACAGTCACTTGTCTGAGGTGGTGTAGGTTCTCCTGCACGAGCAGAGGGCTGGACTAGAAGATCTTCAAAGTCCCTTCCAGCTCTATTCTATTCTATTCTATTCTATTCTATTCTATTCTATTCTATTCTATTCTATTCTATTCTATTCTAGTCTATTCTAGTCTAGTCTAGTCTAGTCTAGTCTAGTCTAGTCTAGTCTAGTCTAGTCTAGTTTATTCTTTTTAGTCTTCTCTTCTCTTCTAGTCCAGTCTAGTCTAATCTAGTCTAGTCTTCTTAATCTTCTCTTCTAGTCTAGTCTAGTTTATTCTTCTTAGTCTTCTCTTCTAGTCTAGTCTAGTCTAGTTTATTCTTAGTCTTCTCTTCTCTTCTAGTCCAGTCTAGTCTAGTCTAGTTTATTCTTCTTAGTCTTCTCTTCTCTTCTATTTTATTCTTCTTAGTCTTCTCTTTTCTCTTCTCTTCTCTTCTGGTCTAGTCTAGTCTAGTCTAATCTAGTTTATTCTTCATTCTATTCCTATTCCTATTCCTATTCTGTTCTGTCCTGTCCTATCCTATCCTAAATACGGAACAGTTTCCAAGCATCTGAATTTTGATCATGTGACTCTGAGGATGCTGCAATGGTTGTGTGAAAAACGGTCATAAGTCACCTTTTTCAGCCCCGTTGTAACTTTGAATGGTCACTAAATGAACTGTGTAAGTCGAGGACTACCTGGACATTTCTAGCCCAAAACAAACAAAATCCTCTTGGTTGCCTGACAAATGTCACATACCGGGGGGGGGGGAGGGGGGATATAGAAGAACTTGATAATTCTTGTACCTAACGTTCCACCTTCAGCGACTGATTGATGATGATTAATTGCCATCAAATCTGTGTTGAGTTTTCGCAGCTACATAGATAACATCTCTCCAAGGTGATTCTCTTGCCAGATGCTTGCAGGCAATTCGGTGGCGCGTTCAACACTGTACCACTTTCATTATTTTTGTGCAAAATATCAAGTCTCTTTTTAAGTGGAGTGACTTTATGGACATGGCCTCGAATTTTCTGGGCTGTCTTTTTCTGGAACTTTCTTCTATTCCAACCCAGAGTCCTGGGGCTTTGCTCCTAATCTTCCATTCAAGTACTAACTAGATCTGGTTCTGCTCAGCATTTTGAAATCAGCCAAGATTGGTGGGGTGCTGTTATAATACCAGGGTGTTTTTTTTCCCTGTGAAACAAGGCTAGACAACTGGAAAAATGTTAACCTCTAGATTTGGGAGAATACAATTTATAGAATCCCTTATCACTGACCACTGTTATCTAGAGTTTATAGGAAGTTATACTTGGAGCTTATCAAAGAGAGCTCCTAGAAATAAGGAGAAATTTCCTGACAGTGAGAACAATTAATCAGTGGAAGAGCTTGCTTTAAAAGTTGCGGGTGCTCCAACACTGGAAGTTTTTAAAAAGAGACTGGACCGCCATTTGTCTGAAATGGTATAGGGTCTCTTGCTTGAGCAGGGGGTTGGACTAGAAGACCTCCAAAGTCCCTTCTAACTCTGTTTTTCTGTGATTCTGTAAGACCTTCAGATGAGATGATCTTGCTATCCTTACCCAATATGATTGGGGTCTATTTCCATCTCCATCACCATCTTGGATGGCCTGGGTATCTGAGGGACTATCTTGTTCTTCTTTGATGTCTGCCATCTTTTTCGACCTGATAGAGTTGATATTTTTCTGGTCCTATGAATTGAAGTGTCATCTGATGGGACCCAGGAGATGGACCTTCTCAGTTATAGAATTTGGAAAAACATCCTCTAAAGGTCAACATGGATCTTGACAAAAGATCACTTTTCCCCTGGTCTTGAGCTGGGATGGATTTTGCATGTTGGTCAAAACAGTGTTTTGCAAACTTGGCCAGTTTAAGATGTGTGCACTTCAACTTCCAGAATTCCCTAGCCATCATGCAGCAAAACACTGGACTAGATGTTTATAGAGATTCTCAATCATCCAGGCCATGGTTGTCCCAAAAATGCTGTTTTTCCCCCTCCAAAAGGCAACTGGACTTTCTTGTTTTGTTTTTCCTTTGCAAACATTTTGCTTCTCATTCAAGAAATTTCTTCAATTCTGGTCTAAATGTTTTATTCTCCTCTAGATATTCATCGTTCTTTTCATTTTTATATTGTTCCTTGCTGTTTTTAGTGTTATACATTATGGACCCAGCAGCCTTACATAAATTGGATAAATAATAAATGAATAATAAAATAAATATGGATATGCATGTCTGTATGTCTGTGTATGCATGAATGATAGGCCATAAAGGAGGAAATAAGAGCTAACCAGATGTTAGGAAACATCTGTCGGATTTCAAAGCTGCGTCTTCAATAAACATAGCTTAGGAAAAAGTCCTTCAGAACTCAGAGGAAATAAACACATAAGGTTTGGTTGGATAGCAGTCAATTTTATGGGGATTTTTTTTTTTTTTTAAAAAAAGGTAGAGATAGCTATCTCGGATTGCATATTAGTTTAAAAGAGAAAGCAGTGGGTGAACTGTTTAAAATATAGATCTGAACAATGTCACTTAGATTCATTATTCCATTCGTGAAGCTGCTATCAGCTACAAAGAAAGCTCTTTCTAGGACCCATTACAGCTTAATTCGGTGTAAAATTTTGGACTAGGAGTTGGTGTGCCCCAATTATTCCTTTCTCTCTCATTCTTTTGGCCGCCGCAAATGTTTTATTTGCTCTTTCAAGATAAAATCCATGCAAATTGCAATACTAGACCCATAGATCAGGTTTATTGCCCGGCAGAACAGTAGCTATAAGACCAGATTATGGTTTCATTCATCCCCTTAAACAAAAAAAATGACATTATGCCTCTCGCATAGATGGATGGATTCATACATCATGGGTAAAAGCAGCCACTCTAGTTTGTGAACGTGTTCTCTTACTGAACGTGTAGGGCAGGTCCCCCAAAATAGCAGTTTACAATATTTAGCAAAGCATGGTTGAATAAAACCACATTTTAGCATCATGGATCAACCTGTTTTGTGTCTTTTGACGGCAAAAAAGATGCTCTTGTGCCAAAGGGAACTTAATTGTTGCATTGTTATTCTTTATACATTCCTGCCCCATAGCAAATTGCTTTTGTTTTGGGATTTTGCAGATCTCCAAGTTGGGTCTAGAAGGCAAGACAAGAACCATTGGATGGAAACTAATCAAGGAGAGAAGCAACCCATATTTTTTAAGGGTGAGAACAACCGACCAGTTGAATGCCTTGCCTTCAGAAGTTGTGGCTGCCCCATTACTGGAGATTTTCAAGAAGAGACTGGACGGCCAAATAATAATAATAATAATAATAATAATAATAATAATAATAATAATAGTAGTAGTAATAGTAATAATAATAATAATAATAATAATAATAATAATAATAATAATAATAATGTTGGAAGGGACCTTGGAGGACATCGAGTCCAACCCCCTGCTGAAATGTTTGTTCAGGGAGTTGGACTAGATGACCTCCAAGGTCCCTTCCATCTCTGCTATTCTACTTAATATATGCCACCTGACAACCAGTTCCAGGATCCTTGAATTCTGCTTTGAAATGCAAAGAGTTCTTTGTTTAAAAAAAGATGCATAGTAACCCAGCTGGACTTGAACCACTCATTAGGATCTCATTACTAGAAAATAGATTAATAGATTTTTTTTTTTTTAAAAAAAATGGGTTTTATTATAGGGTTGATTTTTAAAATTTTGTAAGCCATCTGGAGTCATCTATTTGTGACTTGGGTGGCTATATCAATTTGTCTGATAAAGAATTAAATAACAGCTCATTAATAGAAAGCTCTTTTTTTTCATAAAAAAAGAGAACACCTTCCCATAGGGCCAAAAATTCCACAAAGAGCCTCAAGCACGCCACGAGTCGCATGGTTTTGCACTCTCTGGCTGGTTAGTCATAAACCTGCCATTGGTCCAGGTCTAAGTAATCCTAAGAATTATAGCCAGACAGATAAACTAAAAATAGGCTATCATATCATCTCTCTCTTAGCCACAAACCTAATTTAGACGTTGCACTAAGTCCAAAAGCTAGATGGTTTAGCATATCATCTGAGCAAGACCAGTTTTTCAAAAAAGAAGGATGTAGTGGTCTCTGAGCTTGGCTGTTTTGTTGCAGACATCTCATTACCCAACTAGGTAACATCATCAATGCTAGAAGGGAGAGGGGGTGTGCAAAGTGGAGGAGGAGGAGGACTGTGGGGGTCCTGGATGCTCTCTGAGCCTGGCTGTTTTCTTGCAGACGTCTCATCGCCCAACTAGGTAACATCATCAGTGCTAGAAGGAAATGGGATTTGATCTCTGTTTAAATACAAGTGGCTTGCTCCACTCGCTTCTAGCACTGCTGATGTTACCTAATTTGGGTAATGAAACATCTGCAAGAAAATAACAAAGCCTTGAGGACACCAAGGACCCTTCATTTCGAGCCTGAGCCACAAATATTCTCCTTAAAAGAAGGATGTCCTAGTTAATTTTGTTTTCCGAAGCAGACGAAAGCTCTTCCCGAAGCTTATTTTCTAAGTGCCGGGAAGAGAAAATCCACCCAGTTTATTTTTGTTTTTGACATTCTAGCCTGCTAGAGATTGTGGTTTGATATGTTGTTTGTTTGTTCTTAAAAAGCTGCAGCTCCATTTCTTTTCTCTCTATCAGCCTCTCCTTGTCAACATGGCTTTTATATATTAGATTTTTTTTTTTTTCAAATTTCTTCAACCTGCAGGCAAAGAAGGATTCATTTTTTTTTGCGTTTCTTTCTGGGTCTGGTGACTGCCTGAAGATGAGATATCGCTTTGTTGTCAGTAAATAAATGATTTCTGACTATTTAGATAAGCTGGATAAGAAAAACAGAAATACGATTTTGTAAGAAATCAGCGGCCAGTCAATAAAAAGTATAACATGTACGTGATAAAAGACACGAGTGGCATTTTTCTACCTTAAAACACCACATTGCTACCTGGTTCACAAGGCTAAGAACTTAAAAATAGATATAGCAGGACATTAGATTCTTATTCAATGTAAATCTTTAAAAACCCATGAACGAGCAGGGTTGATTTCATCCCAAATATGGATTACAGCTTAGGATCAGGGGAGAATTTGGGAGAGGGTTGGCTTTAGACCTCGAAATGAAAGATTCAGAGTTGAGATAACAACCAAGAGACAATCTGTAACAAGACTGTCTAAATTACCAGATTCTACAATATTATTCTCCTTATCAAGCTGGCAACTTGATAGCCACCGAAGAAATCAACCCTGGATGTTAGGAATTCCCCCACCCAAAAAAAGACCAATTACCAAAGTTGTTGGAAGACATAATTACAGATTTTTTAAAAACACCTTCTTATCGTCTACTAAGACTACAAGTAATCTTTGACTTAGAACAATTTGTTTAGTTACAACGGCACTGAAAAAAAAGGACAGTTTGTCACGCTTGTGACCCGTTTGGTCAAGAGATCAAAATTCGGACTCTTCAGACTCATATTTATGACGGTCGCAGTGACCCCCTTCTGTGACCTACTGACAAGCAAAGTCAGTGAGGAAATCCAGATTCGTTTAACAACCAGGTTACACGCTTCACATCTGCAGCGATTCCCTTACCAAGAGTTGCAAGGAAGGTGGTTTAATTGGGGCAAAAACCTCCCTTAACCAATGTCTCACTTAAGAACCGGAAATGTTGGGCTGTAGCCATAGGATGGGGGGGGGAGGGGGTCAAAATGGCCGCAGTGGGATGTCCCGCCATGTCATTGTTGGCTGGACAAGGGAAAGCTGGTTAGCGAGAGGGAAGGAGTCAAAAAGGCGAGTCTTGAGGCTGCTGTGGGTGAATCGGAAGGCAAGGAAATAAATAATAAAGCAGACATCAGGAAATAAGTCATGCTAAACAGATGCCAGAAGGCATCGCTCTGACTTTGAGGTTCCAGCCTTAAATAAACACAGTTCAGAAAACCTCTTTGAAGTTGGGAGGCAGTAAATAAGCACGGGAGGTCTTGGTGGCCGACAGTTTATCATCCTAGATTTTAAAAAATAAAAATAAAAAATGAAAAAGTTCAAAGAAGGAGGGGTTGTCGCTTACTGACCCAATTTGCGACTTCCCTTTTAGTCCTCCTCACTTTGAGCTTCTCTCCCCCCCCCCCCACCCTCCCACCTGTTCAAATTCAGAAAAAGGAAAGCCACCTGGAAACCATCAGACTGCAAAAGAGTTCTTTCTGCATTGGGAACTTTATTTCTACAGGATCCTATTCTGCTTTAAGGTTTCTGTTGACTTTTAAAATAGGAACGTGCACCAGATGTTCCTTTTTTTCCCCCCCATCTTAAAAAAAAAAAAAAAGACTACCTAACGAGAGTTTACAGTGAAAATGATTTCAGATTGTGTGAATTCTGTGGGTTGCAGAGGAGTGGGGAGATGTAGGAAGTTCAAACAAACAAAATGGAGGCCATAAATGGTGTGATCCAGGCTAAAATCTCCCCCTCCCCCCCTCTCTCATAATAACCGACCATAGTAGCTTACGTACGGAGAAGATGAGTCTTATGTCTCTTTCAGAATAAACAGATAACTGGGGAGGGTGTCCCAGATGGGGCTTCACAGACCAGACACATCCCCAACGATCTTCACAGATTGCACCAAAATATAATTTTTAGTGTAGCAGAAGGGAGATAGGATTAAATGTATGACTAATGAATTACTAGTGAGTCAGCGTGATGGAATGATGAAGGTGTTGGACTACAGCTGAGGACATCCAGATTCTGGTCCAACATCAGAGATGGAAGCTGACTTAGAGATAGTCTCTTTCTCTCTCCATCTATATGTTTGTCTCCATCCACCCATTTCCTTCCATAATCTACCTCTATCCATCTCTCTCTGTCCCTCCATCTATCTGTCAATCCATCCATCCATCTCCCTCCATAATCTACCTCTATCCATCTCTGTCTGTCTGCTTTCTGTCTGTCTCCATCCATCCATTCATCCATCCATCCATTCATCCACACTCTACCTCCATCCATTTCTCTCTCTCTCTCTCACTCTCTCTCTCTCTCTCTCTCTCTCTCATCTGTCTCCATCCATCCATTCATCTCCATCCATAATCTACCTCTATCCATCTCTTTTTCCATCCATCCATCCATCCATCCATCCATCCATCCATCCATCCATCTCAATCCATACTCTTACCTCTATCCATCTATGTCTCTCCATCTATCTGTCAATCCATCCATCCCCCTCCATAATCTACCTCTATCCATCTCTATCTCTACATCCATCCATCTCTATCCGTACTCTACCTCTATCCCTCTTTCCATCCACCCATCCATCCATCCATCTCCATCCATACTCTTACGTCTATCCATCTCTCTCTGTCTCTCCATCTATCTGTCTTAATCCATCCATCCATCTCCCTCCATAATCTACCTCTATCCATCTCTCTCTCTCTCCTTCCTTCCATCCATCCATCCATCTCCATCAATCCATCCATCCGTCTCCATCCATAATCTACCTCTATCCATCCCTCTCTCTCTCTCACACCCCATTAGTCAATTCCTCTACATTAGTCAGGATCAGACAACCATTTACCAGGGAGCAGAAGGGGAAGAAAAAGCTAGTTTGTCAAAACATGCTATTTTGAAAAACTTGGAGGAGTTTGTGGATCTTACTCTTCCTCATCTTTGTGATTTGAAGCAGGGTAGGGTGTGTTTCCTTTTATGTATAAATAGGCAATGCATGAACCGGGAGAAACACGACATTCGACAAACAAAACAGTTTAAATTCCCTGAGTCTTGACATGATGTTTAGGTAGTTAGATGATATGCCGTTTCCATTTTTTCATCATATCATGATTATTTATTGACTTAAATATAGAGAGAAATTTATCTATCTATCTGTTTATAGATCTCTCTCGCTGCAGCTTCCTCTTCAGCCCCGCCCACCCTTCACCCAGCTGGTCCTCAGTTCTTGTGGCTGATTTTCTGCTTGTTCGAAATATAAGGGAGAATCGTTTGAGTACTTTTGTCCGACACGGTCTGGGTGCTGCTGTTCCGTGTCAGCTTCCGGGCTTGGCCACTATCAGGATGAGGGGACCGTCGCGATGCCGTCTTGGCCACTAACACCCCCTTCTGAGTTGTCTCATGGGGCTCTTCCGGAGGATCATCCGGAAGGGGCCCGCTGTCCGCCTCCTCATCGTCATCACAGCACAAAGCGTGGTAGAGGACTTTGTCACTAAAACGCACCCTCTCCCTGGTGCCCGGCGTCCTCTGATGTTGAGGTTTGTGACTTGGTACGGAGCTGAACGCTTCCTCGCTGGAAGAGTCTGGGGTTTCAATCCGGGGTCCATTGGAGATCAACACCCCACCATTCATGAGTTGGTAATCAGGCTGGTGTCCTGGTGGCTGCTGTGACTGTGGTTGCTGCTGCTGCTGCTGCTCCGAACTATCGCCCAAATCGGAAGGGGTGGAGGCCTCAAGGAAGGAGCAAAATTCCCAGCTGTCGGAGAGGATGTCTGAGCTCATGAAATCCAGGTGCCCAAGGTCAAATAGGCCTCCCCCTTTCTCACTGCTGGAGGTACTGCTCACCGTGGTGGTGGTCCAATCGTCGGGCTCCAGCTCAAACTCAAAGTCCGAGGTCAACTTGTCAATCTGACTGACCACCTAATGGGCAGAGAGAAAGAGGAGGTGGTTAAGACCCACAGAATATCATTGAGTATCTCCGTAAACCAGTGGTTCTCAACCTTTTGAATGCCGCGACCCCCAACCGGTCGTAAGACGAGGACTACTCAACCGGTCATAAGTCGAGGACTACTCAACTGGTGCAGCACCGTTTGCAGAATGGGACTTTTGGCGGGCTCAGCAGGGCAGAGACAGCCTGGACACTTCCTATTGGCTTTTGAAAGCCAATAGAATTAGACTCTATTCAAGAGAGTCTATTCTATTGGCTTTCAAAAGCCAATAGAATAAAAGGGAGTAGCACAGCTAAGGAGAAGGGGGAAAAAAATGGCGGACTGCGTTGTTTGGCGACCCCCGTGAAATGGTCCTTCGACCCCAAATGGGGTCCCGACCCACAGGTTGAGAACCACTGCCGTAAACAATGTTTTCTCCTGCTTTAAGTCTATTTCAACATGGCCTCCCTACAGGGCCACTCCACGGAGAGGTTCCTCGACAACCTTCTGCAAGGCTGAGACTTCAAATCAATTTAATTTCAGGTGTTTCAATGTAGGGGCCACATGATTCCAAACAAGCGCCAGAAGCTTTGGACCAAAATTCTTCTTCTTGTTGCCAGCCAACAGGCTAATAGCCCTTTTGGACAGATATCACGGGACCTGTAGTTCAATTTGTTCAAAGGGAAGGGGCATCAGGTTGGAGAAAGCTCATTTCATTAAAAAAAAAAACAAGCTTAAAAATCAGATGAAGTCTGAAAGGTAAGCACTAATAAAGCCTTAAGAAAAAGCATCCTACTCTTTATTTCCTCCATTTAAAGCAGTGGTTCTCAACCTGTGGGTCAGGACCCCATTTGGGGTCAAACGACCATTTCACGGGGGTCGCCAAACAACGCAGTCCACCATTTTTCCCCCCTTTTCCTTAGATGTGCTACTCCCTTTTATTCTATTGGCTTTTGAAAGCCAATAGAATAGACTCTCTTGAATAGAGTCTAATTCTATTGGCTTTCAAAAGCCAATAGGAATTGTCCAGGCTGTCTCTGCCCTGCTGAGCCCACCAAAAGTCCCATTCTGCAAACGGTGCTGCACCAATTGAGTAGTCCTCGACTCACGACTGGTTGAGTAGTCCTCGACTTACGATCGCTTGGGGGTTGCGGCATTAAAAAGGTTGAGAACCACTGGTTTAAACTATTAATTTGGTGTAAGGTTAAGGTGCTGCTCTAGAAACCAGGAGATGGAGAGTTCTAGTCCTGCCTTAGGCATAAACATTGGCTGGATGACTTTGGGCTAATCACAAGGAGATGGAGAGTTCTAGTCCCACCTTAGGCATAAAAGCCAGCTGGGTGACTTTGGGCCAATCACCAGGAGACAGTGAGTTCTAGTCCCGCCTTAGGCATGAAAGGCAGCTGGATGACTTTGGGCCAATCACCAGGAGATGCAGAGTTCTAGTCCTGCTTTAGGCAGGAAAACTGGCTGGGTGACTTTGGGCCAATCACCAGGAGACAGTGAGTTCTAGTCCCGCCTTAGGCAGGAAATCTGGTTGGGTGACTTTGGGCCAATCAATCACCAGGAGATGGTGAGTTCTAGTCCCGCCTTAGGCAGGAAATCTGGTTGGGTGACTTTGGGCCAATCACCAGGAGATGGTGAGTTCTAGTCTCGCCTTAGGCAGGAAATCTGGTTGGGTGACTTTGGGCCAATCACCAGGAGATGGTGAGTTCTAGTCCCGCCTTAGGCAGGAAATCTGGTTGGGTGACTTTGGGCCAATCACCAGGAGATAGAGCTAGTCCTACTTTAGACATGAATGCCAGCTGGGTAACTTTCAGCCTGTCCCTCTCCTTCAGCCCAGCCCACCTCACAGAGATGCTATTGTGTGGAAAGTAGGACGAGGAAGGAGTATTAAGTATGTTCACCGCCTTGAGTTCCTTGTCAAGTGATAAAGGCAATATAAAAATGAAATAAATAAATAAAAAGTTTCCCTCAAATTATATCTGGATTGCAACACCCAGTTTTTAACCAGACAGCATATGGCCCTGTAGTCCCATCGCATCGGTTGACATCTAGAGCCCATCGCGAAAAGCATGACCTTCCCAGCCTTGATTCACGGTGGTTATTCCATCACTTTCCCTTTCCCCCACCCCCTCCAATCCTGGGACAGGACGAGACCCCCCCCCTTGTGAGGGATAACTCCAAGCCACGCCAGCCTTGTGGCTTTCTAACCAGCCTTCTTCTGTCTCCAGCATACGGCGACCACGGGAGATGTAAGGTCATGCAGAGCTGATGGCTTTTTAGAGCAGGAGTTAAGCTTTTGACAATCGCTTTGAGCCTGCCCAGACCAAATTCATTTTGACTGTGAAGAATTTCTTTTTGGGAAAATCTTGTACGCTTTCAAGAGGGGTGCAAAAAAGATGCCTCCAATCTCAACATCACGGCTTTGCTCTCTTCTTAACAAAGTGAAAAGGGAAGGGAGGCATCATGCTGATACGAAGCAATGGACACGGCAAAGGTTTTCAGTGAAAGGAGGGGAAAAAAAGTGATATATTTTAGGCGCCGGCTTATTAGTACAAGATGCTTTAAGAGGCAATGTCTGTTCATCAAGAGAATCTATTTTTTAAATGAAGGGGGGGGAATCAATCTCTACATTAATACTTATCATCATAGAACGCCAAGCTTCCAATAACTGATTCCTTTTCTTCTTTCTATTTCTTTTTTGTTTTTTTAAAAAAAGCTGTGGGTTGCTACAAAATGAAAAAGAGAGAGAGAGAGATGAAAAGAAAAACTGCAGCTTATCACTTTCTGCTCTACCATGGAGAATATAGTTATGCAATTAACGGAAGCATCAGAGAGAATTTAAATGATAGCTACACCAGTCAAGACAAGCTAAAGGCCCCAGATGAAGAGACAGAATGCAGCTCTTCTCTAAGATTTTCATAATGAGGGCTGACCTAATCACCACTGTTATTGACAGGGAAAGGTTCAAATATTACCAATGGAAGGGAATTCTCTTCTTCTTATTCATGTTCTTCTATTAAGGTAAATCTCCGTTGTATCTTCAGGTTCAAATATTTAAGTCAAGATGTTGAGAGTCTGGAAAGAGTGCAGAGAAGAGCAGCAAAGATGTTAGGGGGCTGAAGGCTAAAACATATGAAGAACGGTTGCAAGAACTGGGCATCGCTAGTCTAGTGTAAAGAAAGACTAGGGATAGCATGGTAATATTTGAGGGGCTGCCACAAAGAAGAAGGGGGTCAACCTATTCTCCAAAGCATCTGAAGGTAAGACAAGAAACAATGGATGCAAACTAATCAAGGAGAGAAGCAACCTAGAACTGAGGAGAAACAGTGAGAACAATGAATCAGAGGAACGGCTCGCCTCCAACACTGGAGGTTTTTAAGAAGAGACTGGACAGCCACTTGGCTGAAATAGTCTAAGGTCTCCTGCTTCAGCAGGGGGTTGGACTAGAAGACCTCCAAGATCCCTTCCAGCTCTACTATTCTGTTAAATCTGCTGACAATTAGACAATTCTCTAATTTTCCCCCAAGTTGAGCTGTCCACGGTACTGAAACATAATTCTCTGCAGAATAACCCCATGTCCAACACCCAGAGAGTAGGAAGGTAAAAGAACAAAAATATAATTTGTGGCTGGATCTGTGAGGTCTGTCAAAACCTCACCATGGACTGAACTGGCTCCTCTTGTGTCCATCCGTATAAAAATCTACACAAAAACAAGCGATTCGAGGAAGATGTCCGTAAAAAGAGTCATTCTTTCCTAACGTGGCATTCAAAAACAGGTCTCTCTGGGAGGCCCTTGCATTTTAATACTGCATACATTAGAGGAATTTATTTAAATAAAAAGTACCTTTAAAAAAGGCTGTTTAAAAAGGGTTCTCACAGGGATGCAGGTTACCAATAGACACGCACAAATATGCCATTCTGCCTATTAAAGAAGGTCAAAAATGACAGATTGTTTCTAATGAATCTTAAAAACAGTCACAGGGAGAATTTATTCCATAAAATCTCAGGACTGTCAGCCCAAGTTAGAAAGGCTCTCTACATAAACCAGGATGCAAACAACCAGCGAAGTAATTTCAGAAGGGATTCATTCACACTTCCATTTCAACCCAGGATGATCTTTTCTGCATGGGATGGAACAGATACAAAATCTTCTGCTAGAATAAATCTCTCTCTCTCTTTTTTTTAGTGCCGCAGTGATCTTGGTTGTTTCTGCAGCACTGAAACAGCAGATGGCAGATAAAAATTAACCAAATGTCAGTCTGTTAAAGTATAGATCAACTCAAAGGCACAAAATAAGGTCTGAATAACAAACGAAGGTCTTGACCTAAATCCTATAGGGAAACTGAAAATATCTGCAAAGGTAAGAGGCCTGTTTTGAAGGCAAGGGTTGCCCACTAAGACAATTAAAAATGGTGTTGGTGAACCAAGATTTCAGGCTATCTTTACAAAAGGCTATGGACATCAGAAGGACGCCAAATCCAACTCTTTGAGTTTATTTACACAAAACACTTGAGCAGGTCATCTGAAACCTGGCAGCTTAACAATATGCCAAACATGGTTACTGTTAACCTTGGGTTTTGTTAGCTGGGCTTTCTGGAACTTTTTGGGTGATCTGACTGTTGTGAGATTCTACTGAGCAAAGGTATAAATGGGTTAATCCCGTAAGTAGGTTCTGTGTGGTTGTACGCAGGCAGCTAATATCACCATTTTTTTCCCCCTTGCCTATGATTTGCTTTGTGTCGTTGAGGTGGTCATGCTTCTGGAACAGGCCACCTTCTTCCATAAAGCTAATCAGACTCTCTGTTGTGCACTGGACAGATCAGACTAGAAGTATTGCACCCAGTTTTGGATGCAACATTGTAGGAAGGACATTGATAATGAAGAGCGTGTCCAGAGGAGAATAACCGAGAGGATGAGGAACTTGATAATGAAATGTTTAAGAGAAAATGTTGGAAGTTTAGTCTGGAGAAGAAAAAATGCCAGGAGGCCTAATGGCTATCTTCAAGTATTTGAAGACTTGTCATTGAGTAGATGGGGCAGAATAATTCAGAGCTGTTCCAAAAGATAGGTTTACATTAAAACTAAACAGATTTTGGCTGGACATCAGGAAGAATTTCTTAGTGGTTCAGCAATAGAATTGATTGCCTTCCCAGGGTGATGGATTTCCTTTCATTGTTGGATAAAGGATGGATGTCCACCTATTGAGGATGCTGTAGGAACAAATTCCTGCATTGGATACAGAATTGAATGAGATGGTTTCTAAGGTCCCTTCTGACTCATAACTTCTATGATTCCAAAACTTGTCTCATGTCCAGCCTATATCACATTTGTCAAGTGCAAACAACCAGGACCACTCATTGGTAGTCTTAAGCAGAAGCTTTACTGCCACTCACCTCTGCTACAAGAATCTCACCAGACTGACTGCATTCCCTTCAGAATGGTCAGATAAGGCCTCAAGGATGGTGGGGGAAATTCAGGCCTGTTCTGCTTTCTCCAGTCCATGGACTCTTAGCTGAACCCCCTTTCAAAACCTCCCTTCAATCTAGCTGGAGATTCTATCACAATATTCTTCAGGGGAGCAATGTAGAGTGTGATGTCCCCTAATATGACATATTGAACCATAAACTATCCAGGTCAACTGAGTTCACTCAACACACTAAGTTACGCATACACAAACAAGCTAAATGAACACTAACAAGCTTCACACGCTGTGTCGGGTGAACACAACAGTCTTTCTGTCTCGGATTAGTCAACCATAAAGAGGGTAACTCTGATCTTCCAGGGTATGATGGAATCACCTCCCTGACATACGGTCTTGTGAACCCTCCATGTTCTGAGGCTACTACTCGGAGTCCTAGTAGACAATCATCTAAATATGAGCCAGCAGTGTGCTGCAGCTGCCAAAAAGGCCAACACAGTGCTAGCCTGCATTAACAGAAGGATAGAATCAAGATCACGTGAAGTATTAATACCACTCTACAATGCCTTGGTAAGGCCACACTTGGAATACTGCATCCAGTTTTGGTCACCACGATGTAAAAAAGATGCTGAGACTCTAGAAAGAGGGCAGAGAAGAGCAACAAAGATGATTAGGGGACTGGAGGCTAAAACATATAAGGAACGGTTGCTAGAATTGGGTATGTCTAGTTTAATGAAGAGAAGGACAAGGGGGGACATGATAGCAGTCTTCCAATATCTCAGGGGCTGCCTCAAAGAAGAGGGGGTTAACCTATTCTCCAAAGCCCCTGAAGGCAGGACAAGAAGCAATGGGTGGAAACTAATCAAGAAGAGAAGCAACCTAGAACTGAGGAGAAACTTCCCGACAGTGAGAACAATTAACCAGTGGAACCACCTGCCTCCAGAAGCAGTGAATGCTCCAACACTGGAAGTTTTTAAGAAGAGACTGGACAGCCATTTGTCCGAAATGGTGTAGGGTTTCCTGCCTGAGCAGGGGGTTGGACTAGATGACCTCCAAGGTCCCTTCCAACTTTACTACTATTATTATTATTACTACTACTGAATAATACTTGCAGAGCAAAGAGCACTGTTTTTCTGTTCTGCTTCAGCTTTGCCTTGATCTAGTAGGAAGCTCTTCTTCGTCAGCGCTGCATTCCCTGCTTTCTCTAGAAGAAAACTCAAGTGTCCAACCTCTGCAGCTTTTCAAAATCAGCCTTTGATCACAAAGTCTACAGACTGCCACAGTTGCCCAGCTTTCCACTCAGGTCTCTGAATACAAACACATTTAGCTGCCCTTGTCATGTTGAATAATGAATGCCTACTTATGTCCTTACACATTTGGTTGGCTTAATAAATATTCATGCGTTCACTGCACGGTGCTACAAGCACGGGGAGAAGGAACTCTTGAACGTCAGCGGGAGAGGGGAACGGTGGCTTGACCATGGAGCTGAGGGCAGGAGGCTGCTTTGGGAAGGAGAACGAAATAGAAGGGGCTTCCCCAAGGAGGCAGAAGGGCAAAAAAAAGGGATCTGGCTAGGTATTCGCATCTAGATGGCTTTGCTGATCTTGAAAAGCTAAGCATGATCAGAGCAGGGGTACTGAGGATTTCCCACTCTCCAAGATCCCATTTTGAGAGATGCTGGCAAAGCAGCTGAACCCTGAAAAATGACTTATAGTGACTACCTGTTGTTTTTAACAAGATAGCTTCTGGAGGTGAATGTGCAAAAGAGAGAGGGAGAGATTATATCTATCTATCTATCTATCTATCTATCTATCTATCTATCTATCTATCTATCTATCTATCTATCTATCTATCCATATATATGGATAGTCGGAAGTCTCTGATGAAAGCTTGGTGATTGGTGATGGTATTAAACTTTTTCAGTTTATTATATTCCTGGTGCTCATGTTTTTATTGGTTATGAATTCACCCAGGAATCACGTTTTTATTTTCACTACTATTATTGATATGTGTGTGTGTGTGTGTATGGGTGATTAATTTGGTATGAATGAAGTTAGCAGCTTTGCTTTCTTCTAGAATCTGGATGGTGATGATGATGATGATGATGATAGGAGGAGGAGGAGGAAGAAGGTTATATCCTACTTTTCCTAATTATAATTCCTAACTAATCCTAATCATTTTTTTTCTAACTAAAGCAATGGATGGAAAGTAATCAAAGAGAGAAGCAACCTAGAACTAAGGAGGAAATTCCTGACAGTGAGAACAATCAATCAGTGGAAGAGCTTGCCTTCAGAAGCTGCAGGTGCTCCATCACTGGAGGTTTTAAAGAGGAGACTGGACAGCCACTTGTCTGAGGTGATATAGGGTCTCCTGCTTGACCAGAAGTTTGGACTAGAAGACCTCCAAAGTCCCTTCCAGCTCGATTCTGATTCTGTTTTTTTTCCTCCATGAGCTCAAGACAATATTCAGTCTCCCCCCTATTTTATCCTCACATCAACCCTGCAAAACAGGTTGAACAGAGAAAGGAATTGACAAAGCTGGTCCAAGGCTAACCTACAACTTTTGTCTCAGGAAATTCCTCCAGTTTGTGTGAAACAAAGCCCCCTATGAATACAGATTCTCAAATATTTGACACTCCCTCTACAATCCTTCAGCTTCCTCACCAGTGACCCCCAAAGACCTGGCATTTGCATTCAGCGCCCCCCCCCCCCACTCCTTGCCAAGCATCTGTGGAAATTCATCGCATCCAAAGGTGGCGTTGAATATTCATTTCTGCTCAAAGGCAAGATGAAACTCATTAGGGGTATGAAAATGAGCAGTTTGAACTTGGAACTGAAAGAATGATTTCCTTAGGGAAACTGAACACGTTCATCTGCCTGGGGCTGTTAAAAGTTGCAGTCAGGTGGTCGGTAATATGAAAAAAAAAAACAAACCCATCCACAGAACAATTACACGTGTTCCACACACTTTTAGCTCTCGCTGATGAGAAGGAGCTTTGCGGAACCACTTTTGGAAATGCAGCGTAATTATAGACGTACAGCAAATGCCACAGTGATTTCGGAACCCTTAACTGGAGTTCCATGCATCTAGAAGAAGACGCAGAGCCTGGAGATGGAGTCAAGAGAGGAATCAGCCTGGAATCATTATGTTCCCAGAAGCGATCCAGGTCCAGCCCTCTTGAATCCCATTAATTCTTCTTCTTCTTCTTCTTCTTCTTCTTCTTCTTCTTCTTCTTCTTCTTCTTCTTCTTCTTCTTCTTCTTCTTCTTCTTCTTCTTCTTCTTCTTCTTCTTCTTCTTCTTCTTCTTCTTCTTCTTCTTCTTCTTCTTCTTCTTCTTCTTCTTCTTCTTCTTCTTCTGCCATATCTGTTATCGGACGTTGGCGATCATGTTGGCGATCCTGCTTTTATCAGTAGCCGCATGAAAAAGTGCTGCTGAGTTTTGTCCAAACCAGTCCCTTAGATTTTGAAGCCACGATGTTCTTCTTCTGCCTGGACCTCATTTGCCTTCAATCTTTCCCTGGAGGATTAAATGGAGTATGCCGTATTTTTCTGGGTGTCACATCACATGTCCGAAATATTCTAATTTTCATTTTTTAATTGTTCTGATAATTTCCCTTGGCTTTCCCAAGCAGCTTATCACCTCCTCATTTTTGATCTTGTCAACCCAGCTTCTACGTAACAGCCGCCTGTAAATCCACATTTCAAATGCTTCTAGTCTCTTCAGGTGGCCTTCTGTCAGAGACCAATTCTCTACTCCATTAACTCTTATCTAACCCCAATTTAGTGCTGAGCTTTGACTAGATCAGGGGTAGGCAACCTCAGCTCTTTTATGACTCATGGACTTCAACTCCCAGAATTCCTGAGCCAGCATGGCTCAGCATGGAAACCTTGAAGTTGAAGTCCATGAGTCATAAAAGAGCCGAGGTTGCCTACCCCTCGACTAAATTCTTGAGTACAGGCGTGAGCAATAATTCATTTTAACTGGAACTTAATGTGTGGTCCTGACTCTTCTCACCTGACAACACAGGTCTTCAGGATGGAGACTAACTTGGAAAATCATGGTAGAGACATAGCCGTGAATGTAGGCGTTTCCTGCTCTTTCCAAATAGACTTAGAAAAGGCCAAAGGGCTGTTGTGACATAACGCTTCCTTCTTATCTTATTTAATTGCCAAACATTCTGATCGGCTATGCCAGTTCTCCCACTCAGTGAGTGAGTCACTAGATTTCAAAATTCTTGGTGGGTTTTACTTCCGGAGTTCAGAAACGTACTTTTTCAAGGGCTTGACCTGACATGGTGAAGGTTTAAATGGGATGTGTATATGTGAATGTTGAGTTCCTTCCGGCTTGCATTTCCATCCTTGAGGGATAGAGAATGTCTATTTGCATCTAAAAATTGCTACCTTGGGTAGGTGCCAGGAGCCAGGATGTCTGAGGTAACAAATTTAAAGTTGAACCAACATTGATAGTTCGGAAGCTTTTCATCTTCCAAACATTTTTCCTGATAATGGGAACACACTTCCTAGGGCAGGGGTAGGCAACCTTGCCTCTTTTATGACTCGTGGACCTCAACTCCCAGAATTCCTGAGCCAGCATGGGGGAACTATGGCCCCTTCATGACTCGTGGACTTCAACTCCCAGAATTCCTGAGCCAGCATGGCTCAGCTTGGAAACCTCTCCCTTTCCCCTCAGCATGGCTGGCTCAGGAATTCTGGGGGTTGAAGTCCACGAGTCATAAAAGAGCCAAGGTTGCCTACCCCTGTCCTAGGGTGTTGCCTTTGGAGAGGGATCGTGGCTGAGCAGAGCACCTGCATGACTCTGCAGAGATCCCAGAGTGATCCCTGGTTTTTCCGGTGAAATCTGGATGGAGGTCTTTCACTGCCTGGGTGTCTAAAGCTGTTCAAAATAGATTAAAATTGCAATCTTCCTGAGCTTAAATGGTAGCATCTGCTATGATCATTACTGATCAGCTACAGAGTTTAATTTTTACTAGTACTGCAAGGGCCAATAGCAATAGCACTTAGACTTATATACTCTCCACAGTGCTTTACAGTCCTCTCTAAGCAGTTTACAGAGCCAGCCTATTTGCCCCCAACAATCCGGGTTCTCATTTTACCGACCTTGGAAGGATGGAAGGCTGAGTCAACCTTGAGCTGGTCAAGATTGAACTCCTGGCAGTGGGCAGAGTTTGCCTGTAATACTGCGTTCTAACCACTGTGCCAAGTTTTAAGCTTGGGACCAGGATCTCTTCCTGCATCTCCACCAGAAAACTGTGGGCTGAGAACACGGGACTTCTCCAAAGTCATCTAGGGCGCTTCCAAGCTTAAGGATGGGCTTAAAGATAATTAGGGGGCTGGAGGCTAAAACAAATGAAGAACGGGTCCAGGAATTGGGTAGGTCTAGTTGAATGATAAGAAGGACTAGGGGCGACATGATAGCAGTCTTCCAATATTTGAGGGGCTGCCATAAAGAAGAGGGGGCCAACCTATCCTCCAAATGGCCTGAAGGCAGGACAAGAAGCATTGGATGGAAAGTAATCAAAGAGAGAAGCAACTTAGAACTAAGGAGGACATTCCTGACAGTGAGAACAATCTATCAGTGGAATGACTTGCCTCCAGAAGGTGTGGGTGCTCCAGAACTGGAGGCTTTTAAGAAGAGATCAGCCAACCATTTGTCTGATATGGTACAGGGTTTCCTGCTTGATTGGAGCTTGGACAGGAGAACCTACAAGGTCCTTTCTGACCCTGCTATTCTGTTAACTTTGGATCTCTTAAGCTCTAGTCCAGTATTTCTCAACCTTGACAATTTTAAGGCATGTGGACTTCAACTCCCAGAATTCCACAGCCAGCATTGCTGGCTGTGGAATTCTGGGAGTTGAAGTCCACATGCCTTAAAATTGTCAAGGTTGAGAAACACTGCTCTAGTCCAACACCTTAATCACCCTACCACTTTGGCTCCTGTGAACAGGCAGGGTGGATGGCTATGGAGATTGCAAAATATAATTCTGGACCAATGTAGACGATATAACCTCCAGCTGCTGGAGGTCTTTGGGTGTGCACGAGAAATCTGGTTCACAAATTGGCAGCCAAAGAAAGTTTGCAGCTGTGAGACCAGCTTGTAATTCTGGCTATTGTGTCCCCACACAAAAGAAGACCGAGCATTTATGCCATTATTGTAATTGTGTGCAATCTCAAAAATAGGGGGTCAGGCTAAAGGGGGCCCCCATGGTGGACACTGGTTGGTCGGTGAAAGAAAAGAATAGAGCATCTACATGCAACCATCCTGGATTTCAGCTGTCGAACAGCTGAGCCTAAAGAGACTAAATCAGGGTGAGTGTTGCAAAATTGGCTTGTTTTTGGCCACCTAATTCTAGCTTTGCCCAGTGCTGCCATGAAGCTTTTGATTGAGAGGATATGGATCGCCCTCGGAAAACAGACTGTGTCTTTTTCGGTAGACGACCCATCAATCCATTTTATTTTGGCCACAGTCCAGCAGAGAATTAATAACTCCATTATTACTCTAAAATAGAAATACAAATAAAAAAGTCATCTCAATAGAATAAATGACAGCAAAGATAAAATTATTCAGGTAAAAACAACAAGAGGGCAGGAATGAAAACCACAAAAGAAGCCTATGAAATAAATTTTATAGTGAATAATCTTAATGCTATAAATAGCTAGCATAGATAATTATTATTTTTTTCTCGTTCAATTATGACCGATTCTTGGAGAATGCCTGGACAGGTCCCTGCAGTTTTCTTGGCAATTAAATATAGCCAACTATTAAATATATTTGTAAGTCAGGGACTAATCATACTTGCTGAAATCCTGCTAAGATGTGTTGGGATTAACAGAATAATGAAGTTGGAAGGGATCCTGGAGGTCCTAGTTCACCCCCCTGCTCAGGCAGGAAACCGTTTGATTTTAGACAAATAGTTGTCCAATCTCTTCTTGGAGACTGGAGCACCCACAACTTCTGGAGGCAAGTAGTTCCACTGGTTAATTGTTCTAGCTGTCAGGAAGTTTCTCCTTAGTTCTAGGTTGCTTCTCTCCTTGATCAGTTTCCATCCATTGCTTCTTGTCCTGCCTTCTGATGCTTTGGAGAATAGCTTGATTCCCTCTTCTTTGTGGCAACCCCTGAGATATTGGAACCTTGCTATCATGTCTTCCCTCGTTCTTCTCTTCATTAAACTAGACATACCCAATTCCAACCACCGATCTTTATATGTTTTAGCCTCCAGTCCCCTGATCATCTTTATTGCTCTTCCCTGCACTCTTTCTAGAGCAGTGGTTCTCAACCTGTGGGTCGGGACCCCATTTGGGGTCGAACGACCATTTCACGGGGGTCGCCAAACAACGCAGTCTGCCATTTTTTCCCCCTTTTCCTTAGCTGTGCTACTCCCGTTTATTCTATTGGCTTTTGAAAGCCAATAGAATAGACTCTCTTGAATAGAGTCTAATTCTATTGGCTTTCCAAAGCCAATAGGAATTGTCCAGGCTGTCTCTGCCCTGCTGAGCCCGCCAAAAGTCCCATTCTGCAAACGGTGGTGCACCAGTTGAGTAGTCTTCGACTTATGACCGGTTGGGGGTCGCAGCATTAAAAAGGTTGAGAACCACTGTTCTAGAGTCTGATCATCTTTTTTACATTGTGGTGACCAAAAGGTTAAAAGTCTGTCCTGGACACCAGCAAACAATTGTAGACCTAGGTTAGGCCAGTCAAACAGACTGGAATAACGTTCGTTTCTATCATGGCTTCAAACATGTATTGCTTGTAGCCTGGCCAAAGAAGTAATATTGAAGATGAAAAGGTGATCAGGCACACAGCAAAAACTCCTCGGAAAAAGCCTGCAGACATCTATTAAAGGAATGCAGAGGAAATATAAGCCCCTCTCTCTGAGCTGTTTCCATTCCAATTGTCACAATAAAATACAAGTTCTGGTTGCGTTGCTGAATTGCATGTACATTTCACCCGGTCTAAAATCCAAAAAGCATTAAACATTAGCAGCTGGGCACTCGTAATTCCCTCTGACCTATTTTGTGTTTCCTTTTGGGCAATTTCAGTCGAAGCCCGGAGGAAAAGCTTTATGCCTTTTTTTTTTAATTGATCAAAAGCCAATCTGGAATGTATTTATTTACTTTCTCTGCTAAAAGGAAATACAAGGATGGAAAGATGCATTTGTTCCCTTGCATGGTTGCGGTTTTACGGATGTTTGGGGCATGTGTAGTTTATTCTTTTCTCCTTTGGAGGTATTTTTGGTTTTTTTTTTCATAGAAGTGCAATTCTTTTAATTTTGGAAAGACTTCTAGCGTTGTTTGCAGCTGGCCAGCCTACAAATTAATTAATTAATTAATTAATTAGCTCAGCCACTTGGGAACCAGCAAGCAAGCAAACGCTTTTGTAAAAAAAAAAAAAATTACCTTAACAAGAATATATGGAGACCATGAACCACCTTTTTGTTCATGCTGCTGCTGCTTTTTTTACGTGAGAACGATGCTTGGGTGAACTTCTGCTGCAAGGCTGGGGCCTCCCATACGGTACAATGCTCTGACGTCAAAGAACACAATGGATCTTTTGATGCACCACACGGAGCTGAGCTTCATGCTGCGTTCTTTGTGCATTCAGCAGCAGTGCTAAGCACCGGGGGAAACATTCAAAGCGATGTTCAAACATTCAAGATTCTGTTCATGGAAGGTAAAGGTTTCCCTGTTCTGCCTCTAGGGGGCGGTGCTCAACTCCGTTTCTTGGCCGAGGGCGCCAGCGTTGTCCAAAGACATTTTCTGTGGTCATGTGGCCAGCAAAGCTATATGCCAAAAGCGCACGGGATACGGTTACTTCCCTACCAAAGTGCTACCTATTTATCTACTTGCATTTGCATGCTTTCAAACTGCTAGGGGAACGGGAGCTGGAGCAAGGGACAGGAGCTCACCCCGTTGCCCGGTGCTTGGGTCTCAAACCTGGGCTGTCAGCATTCCAGCTCACAAGCTGAGCATCTTTAACCGCTGTGCCCCCTTCGGCTCATGTAGCTTTACAGTAAAGTAGAAATAACTCATCTGGTTGTCCTTCCTGTCTAGTAAGCTGATATCCATCTTGCATGTTTGAAAGTACCGTATTTTCCGGCATATAAGATGACTTTCTAACCATGCAAATCTTCTCTAAAGTTGGGGGTCGTCTTATATGCTGAGTCATCTTATATGCCGGAAAATACGGTATCTCTTTCTACCCCTTCCTTCCTGCACACCCTAACAGTCCAAAAACTAGGGACAGGTCTCTTCTGAGTCTTTTGCCCCAACCCTTTTCCTGTTGTGGACTCATAAGCCTTTTATCTGACCATTCCCTTTGCTGGGACTCTGTCCCCTCTTCCAAGGCCATTCTCACCTTACATTTAGGAAAACACCCATTTGGAGTACTGGTTAAAGTCCAGGGCTAGAAAGTGGAAGACTGTGAGTTCTAGTCTTGGCTTAGCCCTGAAAGCCAGCTGGGTGGATGCAAACAAAACCAGTATTTACACTGACCCGCAATCACACAGCTGACTTCTATAACTAAGGGAGGACTAGAACTTGCACTCTCCTGATTTTTAGTCTGGCATTTTAACCACAATGCCAAATTCTTTGTATGATCCCCAATGGCCTCAGGTTATTTAATAGAACGGTCTGCCTTTAGAAGTTGTGGGTGCTCCATCCCTGGGGGGATTTTAAAAAGAGACTGGACCCCCACTTATCTGGAATTGTATAGGGCTATGGTGGCGAACCTATGGCACGCATGCCACAGGTGGCACACAGAGCCCTCTCTATGGGCACGCGTGCCGTCGCCCCAGTCCTAGGCCTTCAGCTGGGTTTTATAAAACCTTTTTGCTTTAGGCCTCCGCCGCCGTGTGCAAAAAAAAAAAAAAAGGTTCAATCGATCAGTCAATTTCAACTTCTTGCGGGAAAAAAAAAGATCTTGCAAAGTTGGAATTGATTGATTGAACTTTTTAGTCCCACCCAGTGTGCCGTTACCACTGCAGCCACGCCCACCCAATGGGCCACACCCACCCAATGGGTCACACCCACCCGGCACCTAATGATACATAAGTGGGTTTTGGGTTGCAGTTTGGGCACTCGGTCTCTAAAAGGTTCGCCATCTCTGGTATAGGGTCTCCTGCCTGAGCAGGGGGTTGGACTAGAAAAACTGGAGGTTTTTAAGAAGAGATTGGACAGCCATTTGTCTGAAATGGCATAAGGTTTCCTGCTTGAGCAGGGGGTTGGACTAGATGACCTCCAAGATCCCTTCCAGTTCTGTTATTCTGTTATTCTGTAGGCTCTGTCCAAGGCAAAGATGGCTGCATTCTGCTTCGGCATTGTGCCTCTGTCTCAGTGGAGGCGTTATCCAATTTCTCTTGCATTGATTAAGAGGGAGAATGTCTCTGAAAAGCAAGCATTATCCAACTCTGTGGGCCTGGAAGGAATTAGAAAAAGAAACCCAACTCTATTAATGTCTCTCTTCAATATCCCCAGCGAAGCTGCAGCTGAGCCAGCGGTAACTTTCTGCCCAACTATAGCTTGTCAGAGAAAAAAACCCAGCAGGTAGCAAGCAATTATTCGGCCCTTGCTTCAGAGGTGAACTGCATTTCTTTAAATTCTCCTCTTTATCAGAGAGCCTTCATCCTCGGAGTGGACAGATCAGGCTGCGCCACCCAAGAGGCATCCAGGAACGTGGGAGGGAGACGAGAAACATCCGAAGTGTCGTAACATTGCCGCACAAACCGCTTTGAGTCTCAGCATTCTTGTTCGTTGCACAAGGATAGCATTGTGCCATTTTGGCACCCTGGTGCCCTTCCACAATGTAGGAATGACCTTGGGAGACATGGACGAGCCACAGCTGGGGGGATGGTCAGACAAGAGGCAGCTTAGCTGCCCCCCCCCCCCCCAAAGAAAAATGTGGACATAGCAAACATCTCAGAAGGGACCTTCCCTAGTTTTGTGTAAAGACAAAGGGGGAGGGGCAGATACTTTGCTCCTTGCAAGATTGATGTCAGCCTAGTGAGGCTGTCCAGACAGGAAGCATGACCATATGGACTAATTCTACTTTATTGTAAGGTTACATTAACAGAATAACAGAGCTGGAAGGGACTTTGGAGGTCTTCTAGTCCAACCCTCTGCTCAAGCAGGGGGTTGTCCAGCTTCTTCTTGAAAATATCCAGTGATGGAGCACCCACTTCTGGAGGCAGGTTGTTCCCCTGATTACTTGTTCTCATAGTTAGGAAATTTCTCCTTAGTTCCAGGTTGCTTCTCTCCTTGATTAGTTTCCACCGGTTGCTTCTTGTCTTGACTTCTGGTGCTTTGCAGAATAGATTGACTCCCTCTTCTTAGATATTGGGAGACAGCCCTCATGTCACCCCTAGTCCTTTTCATTAAACTAGACATACCCAATTCCCGTGACCACAATTTTGCAAGTCTCAAAGTAGGCTCAAAATCACCTCTATAGCCCAAGAAACTAGGGACAGTCTCTCCTAAGACATTCACCATGCCTATAATTTTTGGGAGGGCTAAGCTGCCTCTTCCCTGACCCCTCCCCTGGCTGTGGCTCATCCCCCAGTTCTCCCGAGGTCATTCTCACGCACCATTGCTCATAGCATATATGATATCATTACAGGTGGGCCCCCTCTGTCAATTTCATATTGCTTCATTCATCAGAATGTACCCATCTGTTTTGAATATGCTGGGTGGTTTTAGTTTGTGTCTCTCTGTGTGAAATACTTGCACAAAATCTCATGTTTCAAATAGACATTGTAGAACATTTTCGCTTCACCAAATGTGCATTTTCAAATGGCATTGATCTGGCAGGCTATGCAGGAATGGTAAATAGCAGAGTGCAGCTCTGGGTCCAATAGAAGTCTTGTACAATATACATTTGTTATTCCAGTCTATCACATTTCCTATGGAGAAGGAAGGAAGGAAGGAAGGAAGGGAGGGAAAGAGGGAGGGAGGGAAGGAAAGAAGGAAGGAAGGAAGGAAGGAAGGAAAAAGGGGAAGGAAGGAGAAAGGAAAGAAGGAAAGAAGGAGAAAGGGGAAGGAAGGAAAGAGAAAGAGAAAGAGGAAGGAAGGAAGGGAGGGAGGGAGGGAGAAAGGAAAGAAGGAAGGAAGGAGAAAGGGGAAGGAAGGAAAGAGAAAGGAAGGAAAGAGAAAGAGGAAGGAAGGAAGGAAGGAAGGAAGGAAGGAAGGAAGGAAGGAAGGAAGGGAGGGAGGGAGGGAGGGAGGGAGGGAGGAAGGATCTGCATGCTTCATCAGAAGAAATTCACCATAAACCTGCTTTTAAAACAAGTGCCCCAAATAAACTACTTTTTAAAATTCATCTCTCTTTTAGATGCTTAAGATTATTTATAATATCCATTTTTAAGAAGCCCCCTCAACATTATTACATATACAATAGAGTTATTTTGGGACATACTTTCTTTAAAAAAAAATACACACGGCTGTGTAAGGATTTTTTTAAAGCTAAGGATGACATATGCTAGCTGTATCCTTGCACCAAAGCGCAACTTGTTATTAAGTATAATATTCCATTCCTTTCCTTTCCCCTTCTGTTCCTTCCTTGGTTCCAGCAGCAAGCTTGCTTTTCATTCAGAAATAGACACACAACAGAGAGAGAGAGAATAAAAGCATGTTCTGAGTTTAGCTCATCTTGATATTTATACATTTGTGTTCTGAACAAGCCACACACAGAGGATCTGCTGACTGCCAGTAATTTCCAAGTTCTTTTGAATTTGGCTCCAATAACTCCATGTCCCCTGGATATAATTATCCAACCAGCTTCTTGGCCCCTGGCTGTAGTCAGACATAAATGCAGATTTCCTGACCTTGCTCGCCATATGCTCTGGGAAAAGAAGGCGCGGTGCCAAGGAATCGCTGATGTGGAATGGTGATCCAATCCCAATCCAATCATAATAGCCTCCACGATCCTTCAAATAGCTGTGGATTATGAAGGCTTAGGCTTTTCCCACCATCAGTTGCCACAGGGAGCGGGCTCAATGCAATGTTTCTTTTCAATGGGGTGTGAGACTTTGACAGATAGATAACCTTTATTGTCATTTTTTACTGTGGGCACAAGGGCACACATTAAAAATGAAATTTAGTTGCTTGCTCTCAAAGTGCACACACATGTAACACACATTTAAACATACTATATACAACATATGTATAGACCTACACCCTTACATATAAGTAACATATAAATATTCATCACTGTCCATTTTGAATACATAATGGAAGGAGGAAACTTGAGGATTCACAAGATTAATACTGTATGGAACAAAACTCTGGCCGAATCTGGATGTTCTGCTTCGGATACCACGAAGCCCCCTCCTTCCAGAAGGTAACAAGGAAAACAGGTCATGAAGAGGATGTGTAGTGTCCCAGATAATCTTGCGGACCCTGATCAAGCAACGCTTCTGTACTATGTCCTGGGTGGAAAAGAGGGAGCTGCCAATGATCTTTTCTGCCGTCCTCACCACTCTCTGCACCGCCTTCCAGCCCGAAGCAGGGATGCTTCCAAACCAGACCGTGATGCTGTATGACAGGATGCTCTCGATTGTCCCCCTGTAGAAAGTGGTCAGGACAGGGGAAGGAAGATGTGCTTTTCTCATGAGACGCAGAAAATGCAGGCGCTGCTGTGCCCGCTTTACCAGTCTCTCACTGTTGAGCAACCAAGCCAGGCTTCTCGTTCACTGCATACTCAGGAATGTGATGCTGGTAACCACCTCCATTGCAATATCATAAAAACAGAGCCTTGGAAAAGGCTGGGGTCATCTCATGTCGCCTCTTGCTCCAGAGGGAATCCCCAACATGGGAAACATAAGCAGCAAGAGCAGGGTAGTTCAAAGGGCAAGAAAAAGAAGGAAAACAACCAGAAGTTGAGGGAGGGGGGGGAAGGAATGAAAAATTCCATCAGGCTGTTTGGTCCTCAGAATTGCATCTCGGTAGCTGTATTAGCCCAGTTACAGAAAAAGGACATGTAGTCCTTGATTTACAACAGTTCGCTTAGTGACCGTTCAAAGTTACAACGGCACTGAAAAAAAGGGACTTATGACCGTTTTTCACACTTATGACCATTGCAGCATCCCCACGATCCCCACGCCTAGCAACTGACTCATACTTATGCAGCGTCCCGGGGTCATGTGATCCCCTTTTAGGACCTTCTGACAAGCAAAGTCAAGGGGGGGAGAGCCAGACTTGCTTAACAACCATGTTACTAATGGAACAACTGCAGCGATTCACTTAACAACGGTGGCCAGAAAGGCAAGTAAAATGGGGCAAAGCCCAATTAGCAACTGTCTCACTTAACAACCAAAATTTTGGGTTCCATTTTAGTTGTACGTCAAGGACTACCTTCTATTTGATCACCAGCTTCATCTTCACTGCGGGACTGATCAACTGTATAAACAAGCATAGAATCAAGATCACGCGAGGTATTAGTTGTTGTTAGTTGCGAAGTCGTGTCCGACCCATCGCTACCCCATGGACAACGTTCCTCCAGGCCTTCCTGTCCTCCACCATCTTCTAGAGTCCATTTCAGCTCACACCTGCTGCTTCAGGGACTCCATCCAGCCACCTCATTCTCTGTCGTCCCCTTCTTCTGTTGCCCTCGATCTTTCCCAGCATTAGGCCCTTCTCTAGGGAGTCCTTCCTTCTCATTAGGAGGTATTAGTACCACTTTATAAAACCCTAGTAAGGCCATACCTGGAATACTGCAGCCAATTTTGGTTACCATATGAGAAAAAAGACATTGAGAGTTTGGAAAGAATTCAGAGAAGAGCATCTAAGATGATCAAAGGCCTGGAGACTAAAACATATGAAGAATGGCTGCAGGACTTGGGTTTGGCTAGCCTAAAGAAAAGAAGAAATAGGGGAGACAGGATAGCAGTATTCCAGTATCTGAGGGGGTCAGAGAAGAGGGGGTCACGTTATTCTCCAAAGCACCAGAGGGAAGGACAAGAAACAATGGTTGGAAACTGACCAAAGAGAGAAGCAAGCTGGAATTAAGGAAAAACTTCCTGACAGTGAGGACAACCAACCAGTGGAATGGCTTTTCTTCAGAAGCTGTGGGTGCTCAATTCCTGGAGAATTTTAAGAAGAGAGTAGACAGTCACTTATCTAAGATGGTATGGGTTCTCCTGCTTGAGGAGGGGGCTGGACTAGAAAACCTCCAAGGTCCCTTCCAGCTCTATTCTATTCTATTCTATTCCATTCCATTCCATTCCATTCCATTCCATTCCATTCTATTCCATTCTATTCCATTCCATTCCATTCCATTCCATTCCATTCCATTCCATTCCATTCCATTCCATTCTATTCTATTCTATTCCATTCCATTCCATTCCATTCCATTCCATTCCATTCCATTCCATTCCATTCCATTCTATTCTATTCTATTCTATTCTATTCCATTCTATTCTATTCTATTCTAATTATCTTCCATTCCATTCCATCTCTAGTCCAAAACATCATCTTGCCATATTGCATTAGGAAGCAAATGTAGCAGACATAAAGCCTTACTCTCATCAACGTTTAGATCTGAACGTGCCAGCATCCCTCCTCCCTCCACTCAGCTTATTCCTAACAGCTTCTCATTTGGATGGGAATCCGTGGTCATACAGATGGTCCAGAGTACTTGCTCCCAATCCTGCCCAAAACTGAGCTGGAGAAGATAAAAACTGATCGGGAGGATGAGAAAATGCTTAAGGGGAGCATTTTCATCTCCCTTGAACCCAAATGTTGAGTTGAAGGCACAATTCTAGATGCTGTGCCTTTATTACCCCACCCTTTGACCACTGCTATTGGCTTTTGGGGAGTTGCCCTTAGAGGCTCTGGAAGTTGCAATTGGTGCAAGGCACAGCTGCCCCTTCCTGACTGGTGTGAGCTGGTGTAAGCAGGAGAGCACTGGTATGGTGGAGCTGCAGTGGGGCTTTGCAGCCGGCTTCCAGATCCTAACCCTTTGTGGCTCAGCTCCTCATTCTCTTTGGAACCATCTGCCTTGGCTGGAAGCATCCTATCCCATCTGCATTGGCCAAGAGAACATCTCCTTCTCCATGGCTCCCTTCTCCAAGGTACACAGAGGACAGCAGCCTAAAAACATGGGTGGGGTTTTTTTTGGTGGTGGTTGTTCATCCAAACCCCCAGGTTAGAATTGGGTTTGCTTGTTTGATTGATTGCTTGTTTCATTGGATTTAGGATTAGTTCAGGGTTTCCAACTCGAAAGAATGGTCTCTGCGGTTTAGGAAGGCTGGGGAGGTGCAACGTGATTAGGAACCATTGTTCAGGAGGGAGGGAGGGAGGGAGGGAGGAGAAAGAAAGAGGAAGGGGAAGGCAGGAAGGCAAGGAGGGACGGAGGGAAGAAGGAAGGAAGGAAGGACAGAAAGAAAGGAAGGCAGGGAAGGAGGCAGGATGGGTGGGAAGGAAGGGAAGGAAGGAATCAAGGGCAAGATAGGAAGGGAGAGAGGGAGGGAGAGGAGAGGAGAGAAGGAAGGAAGGAATCAAGGGAAAGACAGGGAGGGAGAGGAGGGAAGGGAAGGGAGGGAGAGAGGAAGGAAGGGAAGGAGGGAAGAAGAAAGGAAGGAAATGACAGAAAGAAAGGAAGGCAGGGAAGGAGGCAGGATGGGTGGGAAGGAAGGGAAGGAAGGAATCAAGGGAAAGACAGGAAGGGAGAGAGGGAGAGGAGAGAGGGAGGGAAGGAAGGAAGGAATCAAGGGAAAGACAGGGAGGGAGAGGAGGGAAGGGAATGGAGGGAGAGAGGAAGGAAGGGAGGGAGGGAATAAGGAAAGAAGGAAGGGAGGAAGAAAGAAAGAAAGGAAGGGAAGGAGGAATGGAGGGAGGGAGGAAGGAAGGGAGGAAATAAGGAAATAAGGAAGGGAGGAAGGAAGGAAGAAAGGAAGGAGGAAGGGAGGGAGGGAGGAAGGAAGGAAGGGAGGGAAGAATGGAGGGAGGGAGGGAGGGCAAAGTGGATACTGCAGGGAGGCTGGCAAACAAGTCCACAAGAGCTGGTGAGGTCAGAAGTAATTAGAAAGGATTACAGGGTTCCCAGGAGGCTACAGTCTGATCTGCATGAATAGATGGCAGCAAATCATTTGCCTTGCAGAAATATGCTTTGAAGAATGAGTCCGCGCAATTGAGCACCGCCCACGCCCAGCACCTGGAACCATCAGGTCCCCAACCAGGTGACGGTCAAAAAGAGCCTGGTCAGCTCCCAATGTTTTCAAGGAAGGCTCCATTCAAGCATCCAAAGACTAGTCTCCTGTGCTGGGCTTTGATCCACCGCCAAGTGTACCATCCTTTTTCCATGCTCTAATCTAACATGATACAATTATGGTTCCAAGCCAAGAGAGGAATCTAGCCAAGTCCATGAGAGTCACAATGTAACCAGAAATGTGCACAAGCAGGGCCAGGCAGGGATCTATCAGAATGGCATGTTTATGTGGAGACACCGAAACGGCCCCTTCTGAACGGAGATGCAAGCTGGAATATCATTTATTCTTTGGCATCCAACGCGTTCCAGTTTTGCGATGAGGTTTTTTTTTTTTAATCAGATGTGCATTTGGAGAAACTGCCTTTGAAATTTTGTGCACTGGAAAATCACAGGCAAATTGCATATGAGGAGAAATTCTAGGCCCAATCTTGATGGCCAACTTGGATTAAAACTGCAGGGTTTCTTACAATGGGGAGAGGCATCCAACTTAATTTTGTCCAGCCCAGAAATGGAAAAATGCCAGATCAAGTAGGAAAGAGGCCATGGAGAGATTAGACTTCCCAGACTCAAATAAATGTGTCTGTATGTTGGCGTTCTCCTCTACGCTCTTGCTTTGATTCCATCTGCGAGAAACAATTTGCAGAGGAATATGTTAGCGGTGGAGAAGAAGAACGTCGATAAAATGGTTTCTAGGAAGGAAAAAGGAGACTAAAAACTAGGCAGCTATTTTTAAAAGGCCACATCAGAATATAAAACCCTGTTAAAACTCAGGGAACGGAGTGTGTGGGGGGAGGTGGGAAACAGAAACCTTTGCAGCCAGCCCTGTCAAAGAAGATATAAAAAGGAAGAAGAGGAGGAGGAGAAGGAGGAGGAGGAGAAAGAGGGATATTTTGCGAAGAGGAAGCTGCAATTCACATGAGAAGGAAACAAAGGGATATTGGCATACTCCTTGTAAAGCAGGGGGGGGGACTGAGGATTTTGTGGCACAGAGAGACTGGAGCAAAAAAAAAAAAACCCCACACAAAACCACATTAACAAAAGCCCCGTGTAGGGGGTGTGAATCGCTCACACTAAGACTGAACTCTGAAAAGAGAGGCAGCTATGCGCCGTCGTCCCATCCTTGCTTATTCTCTCTGCCTGGTTGCAGGACTAAAATAAAAAAAAACACTTGAAGCAGAATTCAGGACCCCGGAGAGCTCCCGATGAACTAATAACGGTCAGAAGACCAAAGATAGTCCTTGAGTTACGGTATAACCATCCTTGGAGCTGGAACTTCCATTGCTAAGCGTGATGGTTCTTAAGAGAATGGAGGCCAGTTTTTACAATCTTTTCCACCCTGGTTATTGAGCAAAATAACACAGTGTTATGTGGTTTCTTAAAGATCCACTTCTGGTTTCGGTCCCTTTTTCCCTCCTCAAAACTGAAATAGAGGAATTACTGCTGGAGATTCATCTAAATTTATAAGCGAGGGAGGAACACAGGGAGGAATTTCCTGTATGGGAAAATATAAAAAGGGCTCCCATTCATGTCTGTCTGAATACAAATAGAAGCCTCTATGCAGATCTGAAGCTCTCTGTCTCTCTGTCTCTCTCTTTCTCTCTCTCTGTCTCTTTCTCTCTCTCTCTCTCTCTCTCTCTCTCTCTCTGTGTGTGTCTTTCTCTCTCTCTCTCTCTCTCTGCCTCTCTGTCTCTGTCTCTCTGTCTCTTTCTCTCTCTCTCTCTCCTTCTCTCTCTCTCTCTCTCTCTCTCTGTCTTTCTCTCTCTCTCTCTCTCTCTGTCTTTCTCTCTCTCTCTCTCTCTCTCTCTGTCTCTGTCTCTCTGTCTCTTTTTCTCTCTCTCTCTCCTTCTCTCTCTCTCTCTCTCTCTCTCTCTGTGTGTCTTTCTCTCTCTCTCTCTCTCTCTCTGTGTGTCTTTCTCTCTCTCTCTCTCTCTCTCTCTCTGCCTCTCTGTCTCTGTCTCTCTGTCTCTCTGTCTCTTTCTCTCTCTCTCTCTCTCTCTCTGCCTCTCTGTCTCTGTCTCTCTGTCTCTTTCTTTCTCTCTCTCTCCTCTCTCTCTCTCTCTCTCTCTCTCTCTCTCTCTCTCTGTGTGTGTGTGTGTGTGATGTATAAATCTGGTCTCTTTCAGCTTCACACGGATCGGTTGTAATTCAGTTAAGTCTCTGCATCATTCAGCGACGAAAAAGAAATGACAAGAAATATTCCTTCACGTATTTTTTTTTTGGGGGGGGGACAACTGTGCCAAACATACGCCTTTGTATGCAGTTTCTGAGCCAAAATAACAGTGGACCAATCACTTGTAATTAATGACTGCTGCTGGACATATAAAATCTCGATACTGTTCTTCGTAAAAAAAAAATATGGAAAAGCAGTGTGCAATAAAATGTAAAACAAAATTAAAAGCAACACTATATAAAACCCGACTGAACAGTCAGAAGGAGATCAGAGAGAAAGAGAGAAAGAGAGAGAGAGAGAGAGGGAGGGAGGGAGGGAGGGAGGGAGGGAGGAAAGAAAAGGATGGAGGGAGGAAAAGGAAGGAAGGAAGAAATGGGAGGGAGGAGGGAGGGAAGAAGGGGAAAAAGGGAGGAAGGGGCTCAGTGGTAGAAAACTGATTAGAATATTTCAATTTTCATCTTTAACAATCTCAGTTGGACCTGGAAAAAAAAACTTTATGAAACCCTTATGAAGAATTACCACATTTTAATGCAACTCTACTAGGCCACAGGAATAATGGGATCAATTTACAACAACACACTTTCTAATAATGCCAATTAGGAACCTGTAAAGAAAAAACTGCTTTCATTTGCCCCATCCATTCAATCTGACGAAAAAGACCCTGGTCCAGAACACTGTTTGCATAGAGAGACCTGCTTAACAACTGCCATAGCTTATGACTGGGTTCAGTTCCAGTCATAAATTGAGGACTTAGTTTGGTGTAGTAGTTTTAAGGCACTAGGCTAAAAACCAGGGGATGGTGAATTCTAGTCCTGCGTTTAGCACAAAATCAGCTGGGTGACTTTGGGCCAATCAGCAGGAGACAGGGACTTCTAGTCCCGCCTTAGACATGAAAGCCAGCTGGGTGACTTTGCGCCAATTGCCAGGAGACGGGGAGTTCTAGTTTCGCCTTAGATACCTAGCAAGCTGGGTGACTTTGGGCCAGTCCTTCTCTCACAACCCTAGGAAGAAGACAATTTCTAAAAATGACGTTGAGACTCTAGAAAGAGTCCAGAGAAGAGCAACAAAGATGATCAGGGGACTGGAGGCTAAAACATACAAGGAACAGTTGCTGGAATTGGGCATGTCTAGTTTAATGAAGAGAAGGACAAGGGGGGACAGGATAGCAGTGCTCCAATATCTCAGGGGCTACCCCAAAGAAGAGGGAGTCAAGCTATTCTCCAAAGCTCCTGAAGGCAGGACAAGAAGAAGCAACGGATAGAAACTAACCAAAAAGAGAAGCAACCTGGAACTAAGGAGAAATTTCCTGATCATGAAAACGATTAACCAGTGGAACAACCTGCCTCCAGAAGCGGTGAATGCTCCAACACTGGAGGTTTTTAAGAAGAGACTGGACAGCCATTTGTCTGAAATGGTATAGGGTTTCCTGCCTGAGCACTGGGTTGGACTAGATGACCTCCAAGGTCCCTATTATTATTATTATTACTATTACTATGGATCATCGGACAGTCAGCCAGATGTTCAGACTGGATTTGGCATTTTGTCTACCTATCGAGTCCTTACCCAGGACCTGGGATAGGCAGATGTGGATGTTTGATGGTATTACAGATATCGTCGCAGGATGGAAGCAGTTCCTAGTAAGGCCGCCTTCATCATCATCATCATCATCATCATCGTCATCATCATCATCATCATCATCATCATCATCATTATTATTATTATTATTATTATTATTATTATTATTATTATTATTATTATTATTATTATTATGCAAGAACTTCTCCAGCCAATCATCAGAAATCAAGAATGACCTGAAGGCGCTAAATAGCGGTAGCATTAATAACGATCGTTAAAGAAACAAAAACGAAGACATTTAGAAATTCTCAAGAGAAAAAACATCCCAGAAGCCTCTTTCTTAGAAAGATGCTGATCATCACCTCTAATGCCCCACAAAGCAGAGGACTACATTATTTGCAGCACTGCCTGTCCGTCAGAAAATCTGTTGCTGTTTTTTTAAATGAGTTTGGACAGAGTTGGCACTTTCCCGTCCCTTCTCTTCGTTGTTGCCATCTAGTGGGACCTAAACAAAAAAAAAAAATCATTTTTTCCCCCAGCATTATTGGCAGCCAAATGTCAAGGTAAAGAGAACTTATGTCTGACAACTTGAAGGGCAGAAATGAAAACAAAAATGGGAGCCTAGCCACGGGGGAAATCTAAACTAGATTAGTACAGTTAGATGAAAGGGAATCTCCCATTTGTCTTGCACCTGGCCAGCCGTCCAAAGGCTTGAGCAAGGACAACAATGCAATGAAACGTAACCCCGGAGTAGTACGGAGTAGCTGCAGTCGGCTGGTGTCGATCAGATTTCCAGGCTTCACGTTTGCGTTTCTGAAACAGCTTTAAAGCTAATTGTGCTGGGAAATTGTGCTAGAGGCAGCCAAGCGAAAGGCTGATGCAAACAGGAGAAAAAGCACGCGCAACGTACCAACCCGGAGACCCACACGGAGACTCACGCACAAGCCCGGTCGAGGCAAATCCTTACCGTGCACCCTAGGTCAGTGGTTCTCAAGCTTTTTAATGCCGCGACCCCCAACGGGTAGTAAGTTGAGGACTACTCAACTGGTGCAGCACCGTTTGCAGAATGGGACTTTTGGCGGGCTCAGCAGGGCAGAGACAGCCTGGACAATTCCTACTGGCTTTGGAAAGCCAATAGAATTAGACTCTATTCAAGAGAGTCTATTCTGTTGGCTTTCAAAAGCCAATAGAATAAAAGGGAGGAGCACAGCTAAGGAAAAGGGGGGGAAAATGGCGGACTGCGTTGTTTGGCGACCCCCGTGAAATGGTCGTTCGACCCCAAATGGGGTCCCGACCCACAGGTTGAGAACCACTGCCCTAGGTTGTGTCCCTTGGTGGTTGGAAATAAAGAACCTGGGTAAGTAGGGTTGATGAGCTGCCTCATGGCATTAGCCCAGGTGGTAGCCCTTGAAGAGCTCCTCTCAAAATGGGGGAGCCCGGAACCAATTTGGAATTCCTAAGTCTAGATAGGATCCCTGATCTCTCTCTTCCCTACCCAGTTACACCTAGACTGAATCATGGGGTCTCAGGGGAGCTGGTGGCAGTTGGGGAAGGGGACAGGTCTGCAGGGTATTCAGATCTGATATATTCATTATTTCCAGATATTGAGGGAGTTCTTTTAAGTATTGCTTGAAAGTATTTCTTCTCCTCCTTCTCCTTCTCCCTTCTCCCTCTCCTCTTTCTCCTCCTCCACCCCTCCTCCTTCCCCTTCTTCCCTCCTCCTCCTCCATCCATCCATCTCTCCTCCTTCTCCTTCTTCCCTCCTCTTCCTCCTCCTCCTTCTCCTTCTTCCCTCCTCTTCCTCCTCCTCCTCCTCCATCCCTCCTCCTTCTCTTTCTTCCCTCCTCCTCCTCCTTCTTCCCTCTTCCTTCTTCTTTCCCCCCCTCCTCCCCCCTCCTTCCCATCAACTCAACATAATACTCCTTCCTCCTGCTTTCCCTACAACAACAACTGGCCAACTGGAGAGTCACCCAGCTGGCTTCCATGCCAAAGGGAGACCTAGAATTCACAGTCCCCTGGTTTCTAGTCCAGTCCCTTCACCGCTACACCAGACTCCAAGGGCTAAGTGGTGGATTTGGGTCTCCCCATGGAGAGCCCTACAGGGTTCCTCTGATCAGTCTCTGAACTTTGACCCCCCCCCCGCTCACATCTTGCTTTCTTCTGTCCTCAAGATGGCCTGGGGACAAAGATCTGGCACCAGGGCATTTTCTTTCCCACTGGCTAATGGGTGACGGGATTCCGTCCAGCCTTCTGCTAACCTGTCACTCTGCACAGCAAAACTGATTCTTCCCGGTGCATTTGGCAGGCCAATCTCTCTCTCTCTCTCTCTCTCTCTCTCTCTCTGAAGAAGCTTCTTGGATGAGAAGTGAAATGTCTTCAAGCAAAAACTAAGTTCAGTTGCCTTTTGAAAAAGCACCTTTGGTTTTACTGTGTCGGTAATAGTAATAAAATTTGCAAGTCTGAAGATCCTTCCTTCCTTCCTTCCTTCCTTCCTTCCTTCCTTCCTTCCTTCCTTCCTTCCTTCCTTCCTTCCTTCCTTCCTTCCTTCCTTCCCCTTTCTCCTTTCTTCCTTCAGGCCTCCCTCCCTTCCCTTTCTCCTTCTGTTCCTCCTCCCTTCCTCCCTCCCTTCCTTCCTTCCTCCCTCCCTCCCTCCCTTCCCCTTTCTCCTTCCTTCCCTCCTTCCTTCTTCCCCTTTCTCCTTTCTTCCTTCAGGCCTCCCTCCCTTCCCCTTTCTCCTTCTGTTCCTCCTCCCTCCCTCCCTCCCTTCCTTCCTCCCTCCCTTCCCCTTTCTCCTTCCTTCCTTCCTTCCTTCCTTCCTTCCTTCCTTCCTTCCTTCCTTCCTTCCTTCCTTCCTTTCTTCTTCCCCTTTCTCCTTTCTTCCTTCAGGCCCTCCCTTCCCCTTTCTCCTTCTGTTCCTCCTTCCTCCCTCCCTCCCTCCCTCCCTTCCCCTTTCTCCTTCCTTCCTTCCTTCCTTCCTTCCTTCCTTCCTTCCTTCCTTCCTTCCTTCCTTCCTTCCTTCCTTCCTTCAGGCCTCCCTCCCTTCCTTCCCCTTTCTCCTTCCTTCCTCCCTTCATTCCCCTTTCTCCTTCCTTCCTTCTTTCCTTCCTTCCTTCCTTCCTTCCTTCCTTCCTTCCTTCTTTCCTTCCTTCCTTCTCCCTCCCTTCCTCCCTCCCTCCCTCTCTTTTCTTTTCTTTTCTTTTCTTTCAGGAGCTATCTGAGAGGTTTTCTTGGCTTGGACTCAAGCCCCTCTTATCTGACTGTTGCCTTGGTAACTGCTCTTAATCTTCTCCTTCAAGGCCGCTCCCTGTTTCCTCTAGGATGATCAAGGTGTCAACAGAAGAGAATATATACGTGTTTCCAAGTTGAACAGTGGAGTCTTGGGGGCTCTCTGAGTTTGTTCAAGGACTCCACAATCAGGGCGTTTCAATTCCTGGTGCTAACAAAGGACCGGAGTCACACCGGATGTGATGGAATCTGCCCAAGTCTGAGGTGAGCAGAGCAAGGCCCAATATTATTAAACCAATGCAACACAAATCACCAAGATCCAAAAAAGCAGGCAGAACAAAATAATAATAATAATAATAATAATAATAATAATAATAATAATAATAATAATAATAACAACAAAATACAAAGACCTACAAATAGAAATAGAAAGACTGTGGCAAAAGCAAGCAAGGGTAGTACCAATACTGATAGGCTCCTTGGGTGCAATCCTAAAACAACTGGAGCACCACTTGAACACCATTGGCATTGACAAATTCGCTATTAGTCAATTGCAAAAGGCGGCCTTACTAGGAACTGCTTCCATCCTGCGACAATACCTGTAATACCATCAAACATCCACATCTGCCTATCCCAGGTCCTGGGTAAGGACTCAATAGGTAGACAAAATGCCAAATCCAGTCTGAACATCTGGCTGACTGTGCGATGATCAATAATAATAATAATAATAGTAATAATAATAATAATAATAAATCAGTTGCCATAAAATGGCTAAAGCGTCACTGGGAATCATACATAATGTAATATTTACAAAATTATATGTTCAACCATATCTTGTCCGCAGCCCATACAACACAGTTAATCCTTGACTTACGATCCCAGTTAAGCCTCCAAATTTCAGTTGCTCAGTGAGAGTTTTGCCCACTTTTACGGCCTTTCTTGACACCGTTGTTAAGCGAGTCATGGCAGCTCTTAAGTTAGTCACGCAGTCGTTAAATGAATCCGGCTTCCCCTGTTGACGTTGCTTGTCAGAAGGTCGCAAAGGGGGATCAAGCGGCCCCTGGGGGACCCCACAACTGTCATAAGTACCAGTCAGTTGCTGAGCATCTGAATGTGGATCACGTGACCGGTGGGGAGGCTGCAACGGTCGTAAGTGTGAAACACGCCCCAAAGTCATTTTTTTCCCGTGCTGTTGTAACTTCAAAGGGTTACTTATCAAATGGTCATAAGTTAAGGACTGTAGTGGATTAAAAGCCTTCCAAACAGGATGGACAAAAAGAGTATGGGGTCTTATTTAAGACAAGGCCGTAGGTAAAAATATCCTCCCTCCTCGAATCGGGGGTGAGTCATAATGCGAGGGAGTCCACACGATCGAAAGTGGAGTGACACAGGCAGTACTTGACTTACAACAGTTCATTTAGTGACCGAGGTTCCAACGGCACTGAAAAAAGGGACTTAGGGCCATTTTTTCAGGCTTATGACCGTCGCGGCATCCCCGTGGTCACGTGGTCAAAATTCGGACGCTTGGCAACGGGCTCCTCTTTCAGCTGCATCCCGTGATCCCGTTTTGTGACCTTCTGACAAGCAAAGCCGGATTCACTTAACGACCGGGTGACTAACTGAACAAGTACTGCGATTCAGTTAACAACTGTGGCAAGAAAGGTCGTAAAACGGGGCAAAAATTCACTGAGCCGCTGTCTCCCTCGGCCGTGGAAATTCAGGGCTCAGCTGTGGCCGTAATCTGAGGACTTACCTGTGCACATTCATTGAAATGAGGTACTTCCCCAAGTGTCAATAGCATGCTACAATGCTGGTGTGTGTGTGTGTGTGTGTGTTTGTGACTTGAGCAATACCACAGACTAGCTCATTTTTTCTCTCCCCCCCCCTCAGCTTTTAATATGGTTTCTCGGCCCTCCCATTAAGGCAGCGCTGCCTATCTCTCCCTGCAGTCATGACTGCTTAAAAACAATTAGATAAGCGGTTGGTGTTTAGGGAAGTCACTTTAATGTGTTAGTTAATAGCCATGGGTGTTGTTATTGTTATTATTATCTGTTCTCCACCATGTGAAGTCATGGCTGCCCGTTCTTTCGCTGCTCGTGGCCTTCATTTGCACCCAGTTCGGCTGGAGAAGCGAGCATGTCATAATGCTGTTGTTTTCTTGCAGATGTTTCATTATCCAAAGGGATAACTCCATCGGTGCTGGAAGGGAATGGGAGTTTTGCTCTGTGTCTGTATGCAAGTGGCTTGCAAATCCCACTCCTTTCGAGCACTGATGATGTTACGTAGTTGGGTCACGAATCGTCTGCAAGAAAACACCCACTCAGAGAGCAACAAGGATGCCATTCTCCTCCTCCTCCTCCTCCTCCTTCTCCTCCTCCTCCTCTGCCGCCACCTCCGCCTCCTCTGCCTCCTCCTCCTCTCCCTTCAAGGACTGACGATGTTACCTAGTTGGGTCATGAAACGTCTACAAGAAAACACCCAAGCTCAGAGAGCAACAAGGACCCCATTCTCCTCCTCCTCCTCCTCCTCCTCCTCCTCCTCCGCCTCCTCCTCTGCCTCCTCCTCCTCCTCTGCCGCCACCTCTGTGCCTCCTCCTCCTCTCCCTTCAAGGACTGATGATGTTACCTAGTTGGGTCATGAAATGTCTACAAGAAAACATCCAAGCCCAGAGAGCAACAAGGATCCCTCCTCCTCCTCCCCCTTCTAGCACTGATGATGTTACCTAGTTGGGTCATGAAACATCTACAAGAAAACATCCAAGCTCAGAGAGAAACAATGACCCCTCCTCTTCCTCCTCCTCCTCCTCCTCCTCCTCCTCCTCCTCCTCCTCCTCCTCCTCCCCCTTCTAGCACTGATGATGTTACCTAGTTAGGTCATGAAACGTCTACAAGAAAGCATCCAAGCTCAGAGAGAAACAATGACCCCTCCTCTTCCTCCTCCTCCTCCTCCTCCTCCCCCTTCTAGCACTGATGATGTTACCTAGTTGGGTCATGAAACGTCTACAAGAAAACATCCAAGCTCAGAGAGAAACAAGGATCCCTCCTCCTCCTCCTCCTCCTCCTCCTCCCCTCCTCCTCCTCCTCCTTCTAGCACTGATGATGTTACCTAGTTGGAACATGAAACATCTGCAAGAAATGAAGAGAAGGACTTGGGGTGACATGATAGCAGTCTTCCAGTATTTGAGGGGCTCTCATGTGGAAGGGTGTGTGTGTCAATTTATCCTCCAAAGCAGCTGAGGGCAGGACAAGAAGCAATGGAAGGAAGCCGGTCAGAGATGCAAGTTGGAACTAAGGACAAATTTCCCGACAGTGAGAACAATTAATCAGGGGAATCGTTTGCTTCCTCACCTTGTGGGTGCTCCATCACTGGAGGTTTTCAAAACAGACTGGGCAACCATTTGTCTGGGATGGGGAGGGAGAGGGTTGGGCTAGAAGACCTCCAAGGTCCCTTCCAACTCTGTTATTCCTTATATGGACTAACATGGCTACAATGTCTGTTGGATCTTAGTTAGTTTGTCTTTGCTATCTCCATAAGGCTTACATTATTTATTATATGCGTAAGATTTATTTTACTTACTATTTACTCTGTGCGTAAGACTTTTGCATGCCCCAGATCCTGAAGTTGAAACTCAAGTACTTTGGCCACCTAATGAGAAGGAAGGACTCCCTGGAGAAGAGCCTGATGCTGGGAAAGATGGAGGGCAAGAGAAGAAGGGGACGACAGAGAATGAGATGGCTGGATGGAATCACTGAAGCAGTAGGCGTGAACTTCAATGGACTCCAGAAGATGGTAGAGGACAGGAAGACCTGGAGGAACATTGTCCATGGGGTCGCGATGGGTCGGACACGACTTCGCAACTAACAACAAAAATTATATAAAGTGGATGGCTGAATATTTGTTTTGATTCTTACAGTAATCCACCTTGCCTCAAGATTGCCCACCCAAATCCCGCTTGTACATCAAACAGCAGGTCAATTCGATCAGCAATCACCTTCACCCTTCCAGACCTCAATTTAATTCAATCTCTTCTGGCTTCTTTGCATCTGTTTTTAATGTTATTGTGGTTCAATTTTGGCACTTCTTCTTGGGAGTGAGTTGAACTTAAACCCATCCTGCTTTTTTTTTTTTTTCATCATATTACAAGCAGGTACAATCGTTGTTTGTCCCTGGTTTCCCCCCCCAAAAAATGTTCTTTTTCTTTTGAGCTGCAGATAAATGAGTGTTATTTTGCCTTAGCCAAAAACAGCTAGGGAGAGAAGAAAGTCTGAAAAGCATATAAATAAATAAGTGAAATTATTATAGGGCTGTTGCTTTGCAATCTTCTTGGAGATTGTTGAGGGACTACATCTCCCATGCCCCTTGCTTATGGTCCATGCTTGGTGTGTGTGTGTGTGTGTTTGTGTGTTTGTGTGTGTGGCTAATGAGGATTGTAATTTGAGAGGCCGAAGGCGCCAGGTGTACTACCTATGACCTATTTTAGCAAAATTGAGAAGCAGGCACGGTAGCAAGAGGTAACGTGGAGACCTGCCAAAATCAGCTTCAGAGAAGAAAAGCAGCTGGTAATTGCAAACAAACTCGTATTAGTTGTTCTTCCTCCTGTTAATCTTCCCAATTAAAACTCCCTTCCACTGATCCCATCAGCAAGGAGCTGCATCAAGCATCCAAAGGAAAGGCCACGTTGGCCCCAGATCCATGCTGTAGGTCTCTGGGAGGTAACAAGATCGGGGTCAGGTCAGCAGCCCTCAAACGGTCCGTTTTGCAGCTTGCAAAATGTGATCTGTCAAGCCAATCATTTCCAAACTGGGGACTCGGTTCCAGCCACAAAGTCCTCGAAAGCCAGGAAAACGTCTTCTTGCGATTGGTGCCTGCTGATACTGGGGGGTCAAAGGGCCATTTTTATGACTTGACCTTTTGTCAAGTGTATTTAAGGTTTGGAGAAATTAATTTGGAGAAAAGGAAGAATTTCCTGACAGTTAAAACCATTAATCCGTGGAACGACTTGCCTCCAGAAGTTGTGGGCGCTCCGTCACTGGAGGTTTTTAAGAAGGGATTGGACGAATAGAATAGAATAGAATAGAATAGAATAGAATAGAATAGAATAGAATAGAATAGAATAGAATAGAATAGAATAGAATAGAATAGAATAGAATAGGAAATATGGAATGGAACAAGAATAGAATAGAATAGAATAGAATAGAATAGAATAGAATAGAATAGAATAGAATAGAATAGAATAGAATAGAATAGAATAGGAAATATGGAATGGAACAAGAATAGAATAGAATAGAATAGAATAGAAGAGAAGAGAAGAGAAGAGAAGAGAATAGAATAGAAGAGAAGAGAAGAGAAGAGAAGAGAAGAGAAGAGAATTACAGAATGAAATAGAACAGAATAGAATAGATTAGAATGAAATAGAATAGAATAGAATAGAATAGAATAGAATAGGAAATATGGAATGGAACAAGAATAGAATAGAATAGAATAGAATAGAATAGAATAGAATAGAATAGAATAGAATAGAATAGAATAGAATAGAATAGAATAGAATAGAATAGAAAATATGGAATGGAATAAGAATAGAATAGAATAGAATAGAATAGAAGAGAAGAGAAGAGAAGAGAAGAGAAGAGAATTACAGAATGAAATAGAATAGAATAGAATAGAATAGAATAGAATAGAATAGAATAGGAAATAGAATGGAACAAGAATAGAATAGAATAGAATAGAATAGAAGAGAAGAGAAGAGAAGAGAATTACAGAATGAAATAGAAGAGAATAGAATAGATTAGAATGAAATAGAATAGAAGAATAGAATAGAATAGAATAGAATAGAATAGAATAGAATAGAATAGAATAGAGCTGGAAGGGACCTTGGAGGTCATCTAGTCCAGCCCCCCGCTCAGGCAGGAGACCCTATCCCATTTCAGACAAGTGACTCTCCAGTCTCTTCTTAAAAACCTCCAGGGATGGAGCACCCACGATTTCTGGAAGAGTCTCCTGCTTCCAGATCCCTTCCAATTCTGTTATTCTCTTATTTCCAACTTGCTCTGCCAAACTAAAGGTAGTTGCTTATAAATCACAGTGCGCACATGGTTAGCCCAGCCCCATTAGAGTATAAACCAGTGGTGGGAGACAGCCGGTTCGCACCACTTCAGGAAAACCGGTAGCTAATTTTTTCTTGCCCAGGCCCAGAATGGACTTCTGGAAGTGGCATCCACACAGAGAACCGGTTGTTCACATATTTGAATACCACCACTGGTATAAACCGTGATTTGGAGCTTGGTATAAGAGCTCAGCTATCTTATGGCCACAATCCTGCGTGTATAAAATGTGTATACTGATAGTCCTCAACTCAGAACCATTCATTTAGTCACTTCCTTGACTTAAAAATGGGTCCTCCTGCTTATAACTATCGCCGCATCCCCAAGACCACGGGATCAAAATTCAGACTGCTAGGCAACTGGCATGTATTACAACAGTGGCAGCATCCCAGAGACACGTGATCACCACTTTGGATCTTTTCAGCTGGCGTCTGACAAGCAAAGTCAATGGGGAAGCTGGATTTGCTTAACGACCACCTGATTCTCTTTGTGAGTCATTTCACAACCGTGGCCAAACAAAGGTCGTAAAACCCAGCGTGACTCGTTTAACAACCTCCTTGCTGAGCCACAGAAATTCTGGTCATAAGTGGAGGATTAAGCTGTGGTGGCGCAATGGTTAGAATGCAGCATTGCAGGCTGACTCTGCCGACTGCCAGGAGTTCGATCCTGGACCGGCTCAAGGTTGACTCAGCCTTCCCTCCTTCCGAGGTGGATAAAATGAGGATCCAATTGTTGGGGCAAAATGCTGACTCTGTAAACCGCTTAGAGGGGGCTGTAAAAGCAATGTGAAGCAGTATATAAGTCTAAGTGCTATTCCTTCCTTCCTTCCTTCCTTCCTTCCTTCCTTCCTTCCTTCCTTCCTTCCTTCCTTCCTTCCTTCCTTCCTTCTGCTTAGAGTGCAGTATTACAGGTTAACTCTGCCCACAGCCAGGAGTTCGATCTTGGACCAGCTCCAGGTTGACTCAGCCTTCCATCCTTCTGAGGTCTGTAAAATGAGGACTTAGATTGTTGGGGACAATATGCCAACTCTGTAAACTGCTTAGAGAGGGCTGTGAAGCACTGTGAAGCAGTATATAAGGGCTTTTGCTATTACCTGTAGCTAGCAGCCCGATTTTTGCACTGTTAAATATGCCAGGATTTCTCCACTTCTGTGCCCTGTGCGTGAACTTATCCATCTTTGATGCGTCCTTTCCTAGCTGCCATTCCTCCATAAACTGAGAAGCAAAACACGACTTAACCTTTCTTCCTATGGAAAACACTCCACTGTTCTCATCCCTGGTCCCTTTCATCCCTGTTTCCTCCTCTTCATTCTTTCTGGGAAGACACGTCACTGTTTACTGCACAATTTCTTTGGCATCCACCAGCTCCCCAAGAGAAGCCCGTCTCTTGGACCCAGTGGGAGATATCAGCTGCTGGGCCCTGTTTGAAGGAGCTTAGTTGCTAATCCAGCTGGCTTCTGCACTTGGGATGGAAGGAAGGGAGCTATTTTCTTTCCCCTTTTGCTGCAAAAAGTCCCCAGATCACCCTTAATGAAAAGCTCATTTCCCCAGAATCAGGGCCTCCCAATAGAGCCATTTTCCAGGACAGCTTGGGAGAAAAAATGATATCCTTAAGGCGTAGCTGGTTTAAGAGTCTCTCTACCTTTAATGAATGGATTTCTGAAAACGGACATTTTTTTTTTTTGCCAAGTTCAAACAGCGTGCTGGAAACAAGAGGCTGTTTTAATGAAGGGGAAAGGATTTCTTCAGTAAACTTCCGAAGGAGGTATATATCAATGTGTGTACATTTATGCTAGAATCGATGCTAGAATCACAACACGTGTTAGAAACCAGGAGACCATGAGTTCTAGTGCTACCTTAGGCGTGAAAGTTGGTTGGGTGATTTTGGGCCAATTACCAGGAGACGGAGAGTTCTAGTCTTGCCTCAGGCATGAAAGCCAGGTGGATGACTTTGGGCCAATCACCAGGAGATGGGGAGTTCTAGGGCCACTGTAGACATGAAAGATGGCTGGGATACTTTGGACCAATCACCAGAGACAGTGAGTTCTAGTTGTGCCTTAGTTATGAAAGCCAGGTAAGGACCCACCCCACTTTGCATCTTAAGAAGACAGAACTCTTGGAATAAGTCTTCCAACAGGCATCCTTTATTAAGAGAAAATGGTTGCAGGGGTTCTAGACAGGACTTGGGGTCCAAGCTCTCCCATTCAAGGTTTTAAGGGGTTCCCCAGTAGCCCCACCCAATCACCCCCTTCTTCCAGTGACAGTCTCAGGCATTACACTCCCACCCCCTTTTCCTTACTGCCAGCTGGATGGAGACTTCAGAGAGAACTACATGAAGGTAATAGCCCCATTGTTATGGTTAGTCCTTTTGGTGATATCCACATCCAGTTTCTTTGAAATGTACTGAAGGAAGTGAGGGCCATAAAGCCCCTTTGTTCATTCCCTTCCCTTCATTGTATGACAGAATCCAGAGAAGGCAGGAATGGGGTTTTCCATAGTTGATAACTAGAGATGAAATATAATTGGATTCTGACAGATGGATGACTTTGGGCCAATCACCAGGAGACGGTGAGTTCTAGTGCCATCTTAGACATGAAAGCCGGCTGGGTGACTTTGCGCCAATCACCAAAGACGGTGAGTTCTAGTTCTGCCTTACTTATGAAATCCTGCTGAGTGACTTTGGGCCAGTCCCTCTCTCTCAGCCCAGCCCACCCCACAGAGTTGTTATTGTGTGGAAAATAGGAGAAGGAAGGAATATTATGTATCTTTGCCATCTTAAGTTATTTATAAAATAAAGAAGGTGCTAATAGGTGATAGCACTGATGATGTTACCTTGCTGAGTAATGAAACATCTGCAAGCAAATTGTCAAGTTCAGTGAGCACCACAGTCCTCCTCCCTCCCTCCAAGCAATGATGATGTTACCCAGTTGGATAATGAAATGTCTGCCAGCAAACCCCCAAGCTCAGAGAGCACCAGGGACCCCCCAGATCTATCACTGTTCTGTTTCAGCAACAAACCTTATATAGGGAAACAGCATTCAAAAGTTCAGATGTCTTTGCTTTTCCCACCCTATAGGATGACTGTTTTGCCCCCTCCTACGAGCTGCTGAGTTTCCATCCATCCTTTTGTTTCCTCAAATATCAGGTTTATTTTAACCATAAAATAAAATATCATGTGTGTTTACTGGCTGCGTGAGGACAAGCTCACACATTTGCGGCGCTGCAATGGAGCCACAACTTTTCACAGAGGTTCTAGGGATCTCACCCCAAAGTGGTGGGATACGGCTTGCAGATTACTGGTCCCTGAGTTGTGTTTCCCTCCCATAAACTCCATCCAATGTGGTAGCTGGCAAACTGATTGTCTCAACCGGGTGGGCTCCTTGCTAACTCTGCGTCTACATCACACTGTCCTTAAGTCACCATCTGCCCTTCAATAAAACACCGTCCAGGCTGCGTGGGAAATTCTGTTCAGAATGGATTAGACTTCATTCAGCAAAATGGGAGTGCAGGCAAGGTCACAGCGGGATCCTTAATTTTCCTCTCCTCCTACCAGGTGAAGCCAGGGTTGTTTTTCTCATCTCTGCTCCTACACCTACGGTGTCTTCATCCTCCCCCCCTTTCATAAAGCTTGATTTGGGAGAAAAAACAGTTTACTTAAAGGAACAGAGTGCCAAGACAAGATCCTTTCCATTATTTCCTAAATAATAAACGAGAAATGTTTTCATACTCCTGGTTTTATGTTCTAAGAACGCACACCAGGCTATCCCTCCTTATCACAGGGTGCCAAGTCTTTGCTCTGCTCAATGCATTAAAAAGAAACACCTACAATTTTATCCAAAGATGCCTTTTCACGAGGCCACTGGACTTCCTTGTTTTTCTTTGAAGACGTTTCGCATCTCATCCAACTCAGCTGAAGAAGCTTCTTGGATGAGAAGCAAAACGTCTTCAAAGGAAAACAAAAAATCCAGCTGCCTCGTGAAAAAGCATCTTTGCCATAACTATGACCTGGATGACTGAGAATCTCCATAGACACCTACAATTTTTGCAACAGTGAGACCGTCTTCTTTGTATTGTCTTAAAGATACCCACGGATTACTGTATTTCATGCTCTAATCCATTCTAGTGTAGACCTCCATTCTAAATCTCAGTGGACCATGCAATCTTTCAGATGTGCTAAAAGTCAACTGCCTAAATTTGGAGGGGAAAGAAAAGCTGTCATCAAAATAGAACATCAACATAACACTAGGCTGAAAGATGGGTTCTGTAGCAGGAAAACAGCATCCACGAACACAATGGATTCTTAAGTATTTTAACATGACATGTGACTAGCATTTCCTAGTAATGAATATCTTCAGACCTAAAGGTGATATGGCACCTTCATTTCACTGAGTCCAAATTTATCTTGAAGCATGGGAGAGAGGCAGAAAAGAGCCGTAATTCCAAGAAGTCTTGATACATTCTTAGGATCATCTTAAGATGATCAGAATAACAAGAGCCGGAAGGGACCTTGGAGGTCTTCTAGTCCAGCCCCCTGCATGAAGCAGTCACTGCAGAACTATAATTTAATACAAGTCGTTCTCAACATACAACCATTTGTTGTAATGGTCACAAAGCCATGCCAGTTGCCAAGGGTCTGAATTTTGATCATCTGATCATGGGGATGCTACAATGGTCGTACAGAACAGAACAGAATAACAAAGTTGGAAGGGACCTTGGAGGTCTTCTAGTCCAACCCCCTGCTCAGGCAGGAAACCCTATACCATTTCAGACTAATGATTGTTTTTCTTAAAAACCTCCAGTGTTGGAGCACCCACAACTTCTAGAGGCAAGTCGTTCCACTGGTTAATTGTTCTCACTGTCTGGAAATTTCTCCTTAGTTCCAGGTTGCTTCTCTCCTTGATTAGTTTCCATCTGTTGCTTCTTGTCCTGCCTTCAGGAGAATAGGCTCGCCCCCTCACCTTATGATCCATCAAGATACTCTGATTTTGTTTATCTACTGGGGATCTGGAAGGAAGCCCAGCTTCACCTGTCTTCTGTAAGACCTTAGCTAGCTACAAGAGAAGAGAAGAGCAGCATAACACAGCTTTGGAGCCCTTCATGAGTAATTAAAATTAGAGACATGTCAAATTCCTTGTTTGGAGTTGCATGTCCTGCAAAGGAGCCATGCTTTAAATAAAAACTGGGATTATTCTTGGTCAGTAGAGACCATGGAATTCCCCTATTACATTTCTTTTCTTTTTTCTTTTGGTAGACTGACATCATTTTTGCTAGCCTACAGTGGACAAAAATAGACAACTGTGTGTGTAAAGACCAGGACACATTTATTCCATATATTTTAAACAGGTGGGGAAATGAGTTAATTTTCCACCTTCTTCTCCCGCACAAACTCAGGGGTTGGAGTTGGGAGCCAATGCTGGGCCTTCATTCTCGGAGATCAGTAGGCTACCCTACCCACAGCGCTACAGCACGATCCTTGAAACACAGCTTGCACGGCGAGTTCTCTCCAACCTAATTATATACACAGAAGCACATACAGCAGAGGTGAAGAAACGGTTGCAGGCAAATCAGGGAAAAAAATGGGGGGATCTCTCAAGAACAAAAGAGGAGGTAACAGAAGAGCTGGGTTGAAAAGAGGAACCCCATTGACCTTGGCTGGTTGGGATCCAAGAGGTGGCCCCTGTCCTTCAAGTACAATGAGAAGAGAAAAAGTCCCAAGGAAACAGGATCACCACCCATTTAAGGACCTCATTTGTAGAGAATAGAATGGAATAGAATAGAATAGAATAGAATAGAATAGAATAGAATAGAATAGAATAGAATAACAAATTATGAAATAGAATAGAATAGAATAACAAATCATGAAATAGAATAGAACAGAAAAGAATAGAATAGAATAACAAATTATGAAATAGAACAGAATAGAATAGAATAACAAATTATGAAATAGAATAGAATAACAAATTATGAAATAGAATAGAACAGAATAGAGTAGAATAACGAATTATGAAATAGAATAGAATAGAATAGAATAGAATAGAATAGAATACCAGAGTTGGAAGGGACCTTAGAGGTCTTCTAGTCCATCCCCTGCTCAGGCAGGAAACCCTGTATCACCAATCCCTCACACCCAAAAAATCCAACACAGGACATAGTCATCAGCCCCAGCCCCAGGGAAGCAGGATATGACCTTTGGGACATAATAGGATTAACCCGCCACCATCAGAATACCAGAAAGGCACACTCAGACTCAGGTCAAAGTTCATGCCACAGGAACAACTCCAAACAAAAGAAGATATAAAAACCCACCACTCCATACTACATGTGGTCAGCTTTCCCAGAACCATCTTTCTGTCTGGCTCTGCTCTTCAATAAACTGCAACCTTCTTGAAGCAGTCTCCATTTTGTTTGTTCCCGGCTTGGACTGGACCCTGATGAAGATTTTTCTTTCAACAGCAGGAAACAAGGAAGGAAGGAAGGAAGGAAGGAAGGAAGGAAGGAAGGAAGGACGGAAGGAAGGAGAAATAGAGGGTGGAAAGGAAGGGAGGAAAGAAGGAAGGAAGGAGAAATAGAGGGTGGAAAGCAAGGGAAGCAGGGAAGAAGGAGCATACCAGAACTCAAATCCAAAAACTTTTGCCAAATTGGAAGCTTGATGTCTTTTTTTTTTAAATTAATCTGACTTCAGAGGAAAGAGTCAATTAAGATCCTGTATTTAACATGTCTGAGAAAGACTGGGAATATAAATCATATGGCTCAAAAGAACTGATGTTTGCTTTAGGCTCCACGCCATGGTCACTGCAATCGCTATGGCAACAGCTGGGAGAGAGGCCTGTCACTGAAGCAAAAGGAGAAACTGAATCAATGTCAGCAGTGGGAAAGTGGAATGGGGGGGGTAACGGGGGGGGGGGGGAGAACTGGAACAGTTCCCACCGCCTCCAGCAGAGGGCACGATGCCGGAGGCTGGTCCCCAAGAAGATCAAGGGGAAAATTGCTGGAGGGGACGGTTCAAACTCCCCCCTCCCAAAAACAGCTTGCTGTGTCTTTCCTTGGTTCACCTCATCCCTCCACTCTGCCGTCGTGGCTCCTTTAATGTCGCTGCCTTTTGCTGGGAAACTCTGAGCTGCAGAAGCCACCGGGAAGCTGCAGGCAGCCTGGTGGAGGGATGCTAAGCCTGCTCGGTTGATCCAGGCGCTCAATTTGCTGTTTTCCCCTGGAGCAAAATCAAGCAAGGCTGCTTTCATCGAGAAGGCCAAGGCTCCAGGGCCAGGGGCAGTGGTGGGATTCAAATAGGTGAACAACCAGTTCTCTGCATGGATGCCACTTCCGGAAGTCCATTCTGGGCCTGGGCCACAAAAAATGAGCTACCGGCGAACCGGCTGAATCCCACCATTGGCCAGGGGAAAGGAGGAAGAGAGGTCTTGGGGGGTGGGTGGGGGGTCTCCAGGCTTCTTCCAAGCCAGAGAGGAGGAAGAAAGAGGGGGAGCAACTCTCTTCCATGGGGGGGGGGAAGAAACCACCTCACTTCCTGAAATTTGCCTGCGTCCTGTGAAATGCTTTGAAACAGATGGGCATTGAAATCAGATATAGCCTGCTTATGTTCCTATTGGGATTCTTGATCCACCTATTGGAAGGGAGGGAGGGAGAGAGGGAGGGAACAAGGGAGGGAGGGAGGGAACAAGGGAGGGAGGGAGGGAGGGAATAACAGAAGGAGTGAAGAAGGAAGAGGAAGGGAAGGAGAGAGGGAGGGAATAATGGAAGGAAGGAAGGAAGGAGGGGGAGGGAGGGACTGAGGAAGGGAACAAGGGAGGGAGGGAGGGAATAACAGAAGGAGTGAAGAAGGAAAGGAGGAAGGAAGGGAGGGAAGGAAGGAAGAAAGGGAACAAGGAAGGAAGGGAGAGAGAGGGAGGGAATAACAAAAGGAGTGAAGAAGGAAGAAAGGGAGGAAGGGATAAAGAGAGGAAGGGAGGGACTGAGGCAGGGAGACAGGAGGAGGGAATAACTAGAAAGAAGGAAGGGAGGGAAGGAGAGAATAATAGAATAATAGAATAACAGAGTTGCAAGGGATCTTGGAGGTCATCTAGTCCAACCCTCTGCTCGAGCAGGAGACCCTGGCTGTCCTGTCTCTTTTTAAAAGCCTCCAGTGATGGAGCACCCACAATTTCCGAAGGAAGGGAAGGGAGGATGGAATGGAGAAAGGACTACCACAGTCAGGATTTCTGGCTGTAGGTCTCAAATCAGGGAAAAAACGCTAAGCATTTACCTTTTGATTTCCCAATAACCTTACAGTCTCCTCAACCGTTTTGCGAAGCGGCCCAACACCAGTTTTAGGGAAACAGAGAGCCAAAGAAGAAGGATGCCTCTTTCTGCCCATTTCCACGTTTGACCTTTCCCCCTCTTTGACCTAAATCAGGGGTAGTCAACCTTGGCTCTTTTATGACTCGTGAACTTCAACTCCCAGAATTCCTGAGCCAGCACAGCTGGCTCAGGAATTCTGGGAGTTGAAGTCCACGAGTCATAAAAGAGCCAAGGTTGACTACCCCTGACCTAAATCTTGCCTCTGCTCCATTTTGTTTCTCCTTCCATCCCTCCTCTGCTTTCACTACCTTTCCATCCGTTCCCCCCCCCCACAATAAGGCAAGAAATGCTTGCATGTGCTCTCCATCCACCCCAGACAGACCAAGGGAAGGATGCCATTCTTCTTTTATTTGTCCTCGCTTAATGACCCACATCTTTGACAGGTTGGCTGCCGGAGAATTGTCAGGCCAAAGAGCTGACAAATATTATTTGAAATGTGGGACATAAATTGTGACTCATTTTTTTTTCCCCAGGTAGGTCTGTTGTGATCAGCTTGTCACAATTTCTTCCAGGAGTACTTTGGTCTCCTAGAGGAAAACATTTGTCAAAAGAGAGGGAGGTTGCCTTCATTGTATCAAAGAGAAATATACCATCACACAGGAAAAAGGTGACTTGGGCTGTCACAAATCGGGTGGTGTCCACTGTAGATCCCTTGACTGGGCAATGGTGAGCATGAGAAGAGCACAAAAGGACGTGTTTTCTGGAACTCTTCCTCAAACACAACAAAAAGGAAAAACAAAGGATACGGAAGATGCAAGAATCTCCTAAATCAGTGATGGCAAACCTTTTAGAGACCGAGTGCCCAAACTGCAACCCAAAACCACTTATGCATTGTTGGGTGCCGAGTGGGTGTGGCCCATTGGGTAGGTGTGGCCCATTAGGTGGGTGTGGCCCATTGGGTGGCCGTGGCTGCGGTGGTAACGGCAGACTGGGTGGGACTAGAAGGTTCGATCAATCAATTCCAACTTTGCAAGATCTTTTTTTTTTCCACGAGAAGTTGAAATTAACTGACTGATTGAACTTTTTTTTTGTACACGGTGGCGGAGGCCTAAAGCGAAAAGGTTTTATAAAACCCAGCTGAAGTCCTAGGACTGAGGCAACGGCATGCATGCCCCCCAGAGCGGGCTCTGAGTGCCACCTCTGGCACCCATGCCATAGGTTCTTCACCACCACCGTCCTAAATGATGCTTCATGTTTAAGCCTTATGATCTGTTTAGATACACATGGATGGAAACGATCGGTTGCTTTTTTAAAAAAAAATATGCTCCATACAACAAAGTTATGAAAAATTAAGAAGAAAAGAAAATGAAAAAACAAGAAAGAAAACAAAGAATCACGACTTCCACTCCTCATTCTATTCCCTAATTGCCATCTTATTCTTTCCCCTTTTTCTTTCAACCTTTTTAATCCCCAAATCAATTCCATCTTTCCTGCTTTCAACGAATAATCCATGTTTCCAGTCTTTTTTTAAAAAAAGTTTTTATCGTTTTTCGTCTGACCAATCTGGTCAACAAACTCTGCCATTTCTGCTAGCCCGATCAATTTTATAATCCAATCTTCTGCAGTGGGTATTTCATTATCCTTCCATTGTGGTGTGTACAATAACAATTTTTGCCAAAGATGGCAACCATGTGTTAATGAATTTATCACTTATTTACTTAGCATAGGGCACATCACATATGGACTAGCAATATATATTAATCTGTCATCTAGATTAGTAAAACACAATAAAATATAAATGTTAAAAAGATCTAAATTCAAATGCCAATGTCTAGGCCATCTAACCATTAAAGCGCACAATCTTTTATATTATTAAAAAAAAATCAGGTACCGGACCTCAACTTACAGCCGGTTAATGATAATGTGTTAACGAAGAAGTTATTAGAAACCCGAACTTATTGGTAGCCTCAGATTTCAATGAACATAGATTCAATTTTTGCAGCTACTAAGATTGTCAGATGAGCAGGCTCAAAAACAGCCAGGGAAATGATTGAAGCCTGGGAAACAGGTCCCTTGTCAGTCAACAGGATTTACCACCAGCTTATCTAGTACTCAGGAGGTGAGGGTTGAGCAGCACAAGGAAACACAGCCAACAGCTTAATAGCCAGCCATCAACACTGCAATCAACAACTAAAAAGCCACACACAACCAGGCACCACATAAATACCATACACAGAATAGTCCAAAGCACACACTCTGCTAGACAGAAATTCCCTGAGGATGGGCTCCAGCACGAGTCTGGAAGCTCAGAAAAATAAATCTCTGGTCCTAGTGACTGGCCCAGATTGAATCCTGCAACATTATCCTGGGACACTTAGATTCACCTTCATTCATTATTATTGAATGGTGTGGACTGGATGTTTATTAATCATGTTATGGGCTGGGAAATTAACTGCAGTGGGGGAGATGTTTTTGGTGGAAGCCCAGTGTTTTGTTCTCCTATCAAGTATTTAGGAGAATAATAACATCCTGGTTAGGTGTGCCTCTGGGTCAATACTTCATCTCCAGCTGTGCTGTTCCGCTGGCTTTGATCTCAACTGCCATAAAGTGATGAGGATGTGATAGAAGTTGTTTGGAAGTTATTAAGCGATGGAGACAAAGCTCTATCCTAATAAGTACAGAGGTTTTCTAAAATAGAAATTGATGGGGAGAGAGAGAGAAAGCAGGCAAGGGCAATGGGTGGCAAGGAATAGATCCTGGTGGCCAAGAGGATAAATTAATCACCAGAGGAGCACAAGATTAATATTAATGAGCTTTCCATTCTGAAGCTGAATGTCAGCCTTCAAAGTGACCCTGTGCTGGAGGAGAATTGAAGGAGAACAAGGGATAAGAGATTAGATTGCAGACAGAAGCAATTTGTAATGCAGGAAAGGCCAGTCTAGGGATGAAAAGCTGGGGGGGCTGCTACAGCCCCTCCTCTAAAGCAGACTGGGTCAACCTCTTCTCCAAAGCACCTGAAGGCAGGACAAGAAGTGATGGATGGAGAAAGGACTAGGAAACTCACTTTAGCTACCTCATATAAGGAAAATCTTTACAAGATGTTCTATAGGTGGCATTTCCCACCCGTAAGGCTAGCCAAAATGGGTTCAAACATCTCACCCCTATGCTGGAAATGTAAAACAGCGATAGGTTCATACTACCATATGTGGTGGGAATGCCCAAAGACTCGTGAGTATTGGAACAGGACACAAAACTGGTTGAGGGATATATTAACACTGGACTTAGAGTTAAAACTTGAACTCTTCTTGTTGGGAATAACGACAGAAAAATACGACAAGGGAACAATCTACCTGCTGCTACACATCCTGATTGCAGCTAGGCTTGCTTTTGCGCAAAAATGGAAGAGCAAGGAAATTCCCACAGAGGAAGAGTCAATACATAAAATAGTAGCATGTGCGGAAATGGACAGGCTCACAAGGATATTAAAAGACAAAAGTGGATCAGTTTATTATGAAACCTGGGATAAATTTTACCGCTGGAGGAATTTGAAAAGGACGGTCGGGATTAAAGATGAAGGTTAAGATAGAAATATATGTTATTTTAGAACAAGTATTGTATATAAAACTTAGATGTATATGCAGAGATGAAGAATTGATTGTAAAAAGTGGAATAATCTGATAAGAATGTATATACTGGAATGTCACGTCAAATCCAATGTTTGTTTGTTTTTAACTGTATTATAAATAAAATTTTGTAAAAAAAAAAAAAGAAGAAGAAGAAGTGATGGATGGAAACTAAGCAAGGAGAGAAGCAACTTAGAACTAGGGAAGACATTTCCTGACAGTGAGAACAATTCACCAATGGAGCAACTTGCCTCCAGATGTCATGGATGCTCCACCACTGGAGGTTTTAAAGAAGAAATTGGACAACTGTCTGAAGTGGTATAGGATTTCCTGCCTGAGCAGGGGGTTGGACTAGAAGACCTCCAAGGTCCCTCCCAACTCTGTTATTCTGAGTTCCAAGTAAAGATCCATGGTCTTTGACTTCCATAGACGGGTATCTTGGTCCAACAGTTGAAGCTGACCAAGCGGTTATCCATCCCAACACAGATTTTGTAGAAGAGCTATGTTAGTCTTTGGTATTCCAGACTCTGAAGGAGTGTGATAACACCTTTTCAGACTAACACATCTAATATTTTGGCTTTTTCATAAAATTTGTTGGTCTGAAAAGGTGCTACGGGGTTACTTTTGGTCTTCTATTAATTTTTTTTATTATTATAAATTTTTACAATTTTACAATAAAAACCCCTTTCCCAATCCCTCCCAACCCACCCCAAAACCCTCCCTCATTCTTCCCAGAGCTGAATACAGGGTTAACTAGAACTTAAAAGAAAAAACTTTTAAACTCAAATAAACCTCAAACAAATATGATTACATTCAATAAACAAATTATTAAGTACATTAACTCCATTATATATAAGGAAAACAAAAAGAGAAAAAGAAGAAAAAAATAAAATAAAATAAAAAAAATAATAAAAGGAAAAAGAAAAAAAACAAAACTATTCTACACTTCTAAATAATATCTTAAACTTTAAATATAAATTATTCAAAAGCTAAATGATATTTTCTTATATCATACTTATATTGTATAAAATTTATCCATCTTTTCCACACCAAGAGGTACTTCTCTTGCGATTGATCTTTCAAAAAAGCCGAAATTTTTGCCATTTCAGATAAATAAGAAACTTTAAGAAACCATTCCTGCAAAGTAGGCAAAAATTCCTTCTTCCAATATTGTCCTATTAACAACCTTGCCACTGTAATTAAGTTTAACATTAAAATAATCTCTTTGTCATCACAATCAGAAACAGTATCCAACAAAAACAATTGTGGGGTAAGGTCTTCTATTAATTTCAAGTAACACAATAAATCCTGTTAAAGCAGTGGTTCTCAACCTTTCTAATGCCGCGACCCCATAATACAGTTCCCCATGTTGTGGTGACCCCCAACCACTTATACATCACCGGGTGCCAGGGGCGTGGCCAAAGAAAAGGGGGAAAAAATGGCGGACAACCTTGTTTGGCGACCCCTGTGAAATGGTCGTTCGATCCCAAATGGGGTCCCGACCCACAGGTTGAGAACCACTGTCATAGAGCAAAATGGGCAGCGCCAACAAACTCGGAGTTCTTGTGTATGGTTCGGAGGGCACTTACTTTTCTAGGCTGCTCTATCTATGTTTCCTGGTAAAATACATGGGAAAATCCCATAGGAGGAAAATTCCACTTAGGGTTAGGGTTAAGTCACCATGAACTCACAGAGCAAAATGGACACCGCCAACAAACCCGGAGTGCTTGTGTATGGTTCGGAGGGCACTTACTTTTCTAGGCTGCGCTATTTATGTTTCCTGGTAAAACACATGGGAAAATCCCATAAGAGGAAAATTCCACTTAGGGTTAGGGTTAGGTCACCATGAACTCACAGAGCAAAATGGACACTGCCAACAAACTCGTATTGCTTGGGTATGGTTAGGAGGGCACTTACTTTTCTAGAAAGCGATATCTATGTTTCCTGGTAAATTACATGAGAAAATCCCGTAGGAGGAAAATTCCACTTAGGGTTAGGGTTAGGTCCCCATGAACTCATAGAGCAAAATTGGCAGCGCCAAAAAACCCGGAGTGCTTGGGTATAGTTCGGAGGGCACTTACTTTTCTAGGCTGCTCTATCTATGTTTCCTCGTAAAACAAATGGGAAAATCCCATAGGAGAAAAATTCCACTTAGGGTTAGGTCCCCATGAACTCATAGAGCAAAATGGACAGCGCCAACAAACTCGGAGTGCTTGCGTATGGTTCAGAGGGCACTTAGTTTTCTAGGCAGCGATATCTATGTTTCCTGGTAAATTACACGGAAAAATCCCGTAGGAGGAAAATTCCACTTAGGGTTAGGGTTAGGTCCCTATGAACTCATAGAGCAGTGGTTCTCAACCTTTCTAATGCCGCAACCCCATAATACAGTTCCCCATGTTGTGGTGACCCCCAACCACTTATATATCACCGGGTGCCAGGGGCGTGGCCAAAGAAAAGGGGGAAAAAATGGCGGACAACCTTGTTTGGCGACCCCCGTGAAATGGTCGTTCGACCCCAAATGAGGTCCTGACCCACAGGTTGAGAACCACTGTCATAGAGCAAAATGGGCAGCGCCAACAAACTCGGAGTTCTTGTGTATGGTTCGGAGGGCACTTAATTTTCTAGGCCGCCCTATGTAAGTTTCCTGGTAAACTACATGGGAAAATCCCATAGGAGGAAAATTCCACTTAGGGTTAGGGTTAGGTCCCCATGAACTCACAGAGCAAAATGGACAGCGCCAACAAACTCGGAGTGCTTGGGTATGGTTCGGAGGGCACTTACTTTTCCAGGCTGCGCTATCTATGTTTCCTGGTAAAATACATGGGAAAATCCCATAGGAGGAAAATTACACTTATGGTTAGGGTTAGGTCACCATGAACTCACAGAGCAAAATGGACATTGCCAACAAACTTGGTGTTCTTATGTATGGTTAGTAGGACAGTTACTTTTCTAGCCTGCCCTATCTATGTTTCCTGGTAAACTACATGGGAAAATCCCATAGGAGGAAAATTCCACTTAGGGTTAGGGTTAGGTCCCCATGAACTCATAGAGCAAAATGGACAGCGCCAACAAACTCGGAGTGCTTGGGTATGGTTCGGAGGGCACTTACTTTTCCAGGCTGCGCTATCTATGTTTCCTTGTAAAATACATGGGAAAATCCCATAGGAGGAAAATTACACTTAGGGTTAGGGTTAGGTCACCATGAACTCACCAAGCAAAATGGACACCACCAACAAACTCGGAGTGCTTGTGTATGGTTTGGAGGGCACTTACTTTTCTAGGCTGCGCTATTTATGTTTCCTGGTAAAACACATGGGAAAATCCCATAAGAAGAAAATTCCACTTAGGGTTAGGGTTAAGTCACCATGAACTCACAGAGCAAAATGGAAACCACCAACAAACTCGTATTGCTTGGATATGGTTAGAAGGGCACTTACTTTTCTAGGCTGCGCTATTTATGTTTCCTCGTAAAACACATGGGAAAATCCCATAGGAGGAAAATTCCATTTAGGATTAGGGTTAGGTCTCCATGAACTCATAGAGCAAAATGGACAGCGCCAACAAACTCGGAGTGCTTGTGTATGGTTAGGAGGGCACTTACTTTTCTAGGCTGCGCTATTTATGTTTCCTCGTAAAACACATCGGAAAATCCCATAGGAGGAAAATTCCACTTAGGGTTAGGGTTAGGTTCCCATGAACTCATAGAGCAAAATGGACAGCGCCAACAAACTCGGAGTGCTTCTGTATGGTTTAGAGGGCACTTACTTTTCTAGGCTGCGATATCTATGTTTCCTGATAAAATAAATGGGAAAATCCCATAGGAGGAAAATTCCACTTAGGGTTAGGTCACCATGAACTCATAGAGCAAAATGGACATTGCCAACAAACTCGGTGTTGTTATGTATGGTTAGTACAACAGTTACTTTTCTAGCCTGCCCTATCTATGTTTCCTGGTAAACTACATGGGAAAATCCCATAGAAGGAAAATTCCACTTAGGGTTAGGGTTAGGTCACCATGAACTCACAGAGCAAAATGGACAGCGCCAACAAACTCGTATTGCTTGGGTATGGTTAGGAGGGCACTTACTTTTCTAGGCTGCGCTATTTGTTTCCTCGTAAAACACATGGGAAAATCCCATAGGAGGAAAATTCCACTTAGGGTTAGGGTTAGGTTCCCATGAACTCATAGAGCAAAATGGACAGTGCCAACAAACTCGGAGTTCTTGTGTATGGTTTAGAGGGCACTTACTTTTCTAGGCTGCGATAACTATGTTTCCTGGTAAACTACATGGGAAAATCCTATAGGAGGAAAATTCCACTTAGGGTTAGGGTTATGTCACCATGAACTCACAGAGCAAAATGGACACCGCCAACAAACTCGGAGTGCTTGTGTATGGTTCGGAGGGCACTTACTTTTCTAGGCTGCACTATTTATGTTTCCTCGTAAAACACGTGGGAAAATCCCATAGGAGGAAAATTGCACTTAGAGTTAGGTTTAGGTCCCCATGAACTCACCAAGCAAAATGGACACCGCCAACAAACCCGGAGTGCTTGTGTATGGTTCGGAGGGCACTTACTTTTCTAGGCTGCGCTATTTATGTTTCCTGGTAAAGCACATGGGAAAATCCCATAAGAGGAAAATTCCACTTAGGGTTAGGGTTAGGTCACCATGAACTCACAGAGCAAAATGGACACTGCCAACAAACTTGTATTGCTTGGGTATGGTTAGGAGGGCACTTACTTTTCTAGCCAGCGATATCTATGTTTCCTGGTAAATTACATGAGAAAATCCCATAGGAGGAAAATTCCACTTAGGGTTAGGGTTAGTTCCCCATGAACTCATAGAGCAAAATGGGCAGCGCCCAAAAACCCGGAGTGCTTGGGTATGGTTAGGAGGGCACTTACTTTTCTAGGCTGCACTATTTATGTTTCCTCGTAAAACACATGGGAAAATCCCATAGGAGGAAAATTGCACTTAGAGTTAGGTTTAGGTCCCCATGAACTCACCAAGCAAAATGGACACTGCCAACAAACCCGGAGTGCTTGTGTATGGTTCGGAGGGCACTTACTTTTATAGGCTGCGCTATTTATGTTTCCTGGTAAAACACATGGGAAAATCCCATAAGAGGAAAATTCCACTTAGGGTTAGGGTTAGGTCACCATGAACTCACAGAGCAAAATGGACACTGCCAACAAACTTGTATTGCTTGGGTATGGTTAGGAGGGCACTTACTTTTCTAGCCAGCGATATCTATGTTTCCTGGTAAATTACATGAGAAAATCCCATAGGAGGAAAATTCCACTTAGGGTTAGGGTTAGTTCCCCATGAACTCATAGAGCAAAATGGGCAGCGCCCAAAAACCCGGAGTGCTTGGGTATAGTTCGGAGGGCACTTACTTTTCTAGGCTGCTCTATCTATGTTTCCTCGTAAAACAAATGGGAAAATCCCATAGGAGAAAAATTACACTTAGGGTTAGGTCCCCATGAACTCATAGAGCAAAATGGACAGCGCCAACAAACTCGGAGTGCTTGCGTATGGTTCAGAGGGCACTTAGTTTTCTAGGCAGCGATATCTATGTTTCCTGGTAAATTACACGGAAAAATCCCGTAGGAGGAAAATTCCACTTAGGGTTAGGGTTAGATCCCTATGAACTCATAGAGCAGTGGTTCTCAACCTTTCTAATGCCGCGACCCCATAATACAGTTCCCCATGTTGTGGTGACCCCCAACCACTTATACATCACCGGGTGCCAGGGGCGTGGCCAAAGAAAAGGGGGAAAAATGGCAGACAACCTTGTTTGGCGACCCCCGTGAAATGGTCGTTCGATCCCAAATGGGGTCCCGACCCACAGGTTGAGAACCATTGTGTTAAAGGTACACACCAGGATGGTGGCAACCTGAAGCCCTTCAGATATGATCAGCTCTCCAATCCTTCATCAGTGGTCGAGCTTGCTGATACTGAGAGCAGTTGCCCAAAATAGCTAAATATCCAAAAGAGATTGGACATCCGTTTGTTTGAAATGACTCTCCTGCTTGGGCTGGGGGTTGGACTAGATGACCTCCAAGGTTCCTTCCAACTCTGTTATTCTGTGCTCTATGTTCTAAAGAGAGCCAGGCTGCTAAGCTAAAGCAGATACCTGATTTTTTGATATTGCTTTGGGCGAAGAAAGTCCTGTAGGCCAAAACTAGACTATCAATCTACAGAATTCATTTCTATTCCCTTTCTCCTGGGAGACTAGAATGAATGAGCTCATTAGAAATGCACATTTCCATCACAATAGTACAAATAGTGTGCCAGAACACACACACACACACACACACACACACACACACATACACACACTTTACTAAGTCAGAACTCCAAGACTAATCTATGACTAAGAGTCACTACCAGCAACGCATCTTGGAAATACAAAATGTATATGAATTAGGGGGAAAAAAAAGTCTTATTCAAGAGATTCAAAGAGGCTCATAATTTCTGAAGTCCTTAAAAGGATATTGGAAGATAGTCAGAAAATGAACTTTGCCAAAGGTTGCTCTTTAAAGTACAACAAATAGCAGTAGCAATTAGACTTATGTACTGCTTCACAGTGCTTTACAGCCCTCTCTAAGTGGTTTACAGAGTCAATCTCTTGCCCTCTAATAATACAGGTCCCCATTTGACCGACTTTGGAAAGATGGAAGGCTGAGTCAACCTTGAGCCAATCAGGATCGAACTGCTGGCAGTGGGCAGAGTTCGCCTGCAATGTTGCATTCTAACCACTGTGTCACCAGATAGGTAGGTAGGTAGGTAGGTAGATAGATAGATAGATAGATAGATAGATAGATAGATAGATAGATAGATAGATAGATAGATAGATAGATAGATAGATAGATAGATAGATAGATAGACAGGCAGGCAGGCAGGCAGGCAGGCAGGCAGGCAGATATAGCAATAAAAATAGCAATAGAACTTAGACTTATATACCACTTCACAGCGCTTTTCAACCCTCTCTAAATGGTTTACAGAGTCAGCCTGTTGCCAACAACAATCTGGGTCCTCATTTTACCGACCTCGGAAGGATGGAAGGTTGAGTCAACTTGAGCTGATCAGGATCAAACTCCAGGCAGTCAGCAGAGTTAGCCTGCAGTACTGCATTCTAACCACTGCGCCACTACGGCTCAATGGCTACAAAGGCCCCTTAGGAAGACTAAGATGTGTGCTTCCTATGTCACACTTCTGGAGAAGGAATATCAACACAAGTCCCTGAGAGAATAAGTGATTGCAACAGGAAGGAAAAAAATACGGCTCATGATGAAATTACAGAGAAAAGGAAAGTGGGTGATGAACCAAGGAAGTGAGATGAAAGACCTGGCCTGAAAGAGAGGCATTCCATGAAATGGGTCTTTAACGATTGGTTATAACATTGAAAAAAAAAAAACTTGGTAGAACTGACAAAGGTTCCTTCCATCCTTCTGAATCCAGGATAGGAGGACAGCGGCTCTTCTCCTCTGCTACATGCAGGATCTGAGTTCTAAAATAATTGCATCTGAACCTGGAGACACCATTTCTTTTCCGACACTGCCAGGCTGAAGGCAATTGGTGGTCGTCTCCACTTCTGCTGACATGAAATGCTGAGAATAAGGAGAGAAAATTGCTGCCTCAAACTGGTGCAGGTTCTGCAGCAGCGATACTCCCCTTCCTTTCACGCAGTAAAAATAAATAAATACGAGGAGTGTTAACAAAATCAACGGGGGAACAACAACAACCCAGCGGACAGATGCTTTCCACAGCACTGGTCTATTGCTGAAGGAGAAACTTAACAAAAGCTTTTCAGTTTCACACCTGTTCCTGTTCTCCGGGGTGTTGAGAGGCAGTTGCAAAGCCAACCAGTTAGCCCTTCCTTTAGAGGGCCCGAAGCCCAGCAGCTCAGAGGAGTTGGAAAAAGCAGCTACGGCACCTTAAAAGAAGACCTAGTGTGGGAGATGACTATGGAGATGCTCAGTCATCCAGCTCATGGTTGTCCCCAAAGGTGCTTTTTCAAGAAGCAGCCTTTTGTTTAGCCTTCTTTCAACAGAATCATAGATTTGGAAGGGACCTTGGAGGTCTTCTAGTCCAACCCCCTGCTCAGGCAGGAAAAACTATACCATTTCAGACAAATGGCGGTCCAGTCTCTTCTTTAAAACTTCCAGTGTTGGAGCACCCGCAACTTCTGGAGGCAAGTTGTCCCACTGGTGAATTGTTCTCACTGTCAGGAAATTTCTCCTTAGTTCTAGGTCGCTTCTCTCCTTGATTGGGGGGGAGGGATATGACACTACCTGTCTCCTGTTTACAACATAGTCCTTTCAGCAGTTCCACACCCATTTGCACTATCCAGGTGACTCTGAGGGCACATATAAACCTCCAAGTGGCCTCTCAACAACTCTCAGAGGGAATGTTAATGACCAGGAGACTACAAAGACTGCAAATCCTTCCATTCCCCACCATTCAGTCAGAACTGAAGAAGTTTTTTGGATGAGAAGCAAAACATCCACAAGAGAAACCAGAAAGGTGTCTTGAAAAAGCACTTTGGGGACTAGCTTCAATGAGTTTTTTGGCTCATCACAGGAGAACCACCCTAAATCAGTCCTGACTCACGGGAGCGGCACACCTCTTTTAAACAGGGACAGGTAACACCTGTTATTGGTTCCTCAATTTCTGCAGAGGTGATCGGGGTGTGGCAATCCCGTTATTACTGCTCAGGATGACCAGTAAGTGGAGGAACATTGGCATTATCACCTGTAACCTTGGAGAATTGAACCGCCCACCTCATTCTGGACTTCCACCAGAACCGCTGTGGATCACGTACTTTACAAGGCAGCCAAGATTCATGACTCTGTTAATGGATAGCAACTTTGCCCCTTGCAAGCTCCCTTCCAAGTTTGCATTTACACTTGGAGGCCAGTGAAGGAGCTGTCAGCAACACTGGGGGGGTAATTTATGAGCAGAGGTTGATCCTTTCAGGTATAAGGGACCCCGAGCAACATTACTGGGAATAAATATTGCAGCTCGTTCCCATGCCTTATGGAGAGTCCCAGAGGCCTGTTAGGTGATACAGAGACATTTTTTTTTCAGCCTTTATATATATATATATTTAAGGTCTACATTTGGGAGATGTTCAAAGTAGAAATGAATGGAGAATAGCTTTGGGAGGCACACCACAGTCAAGCCCATGTTTAATCTTCAGCAAGATCTCAAAACAATCCCCAACCACACCTCCCAAAGAGGACCATTTGGCCACCAAATTTTGGAGTGGTTGACAGACCACAGATGGCCTTCAAGATGACCTAAGGAAAAAGAAGGAGGTTGGTGAAACAATAAGCAGGATGGAGGAGAACTAAAAGACCTCCAAGGTCCCTTTCAACTCTGTTATAGGACAAGGGAGGGGACGAAAATCAGACAATTAACCAGTGGAACTACCTGCCTCCAGAAGTGGTGAATGCTCCAACACTGGACGTTTTCAAAAAGAGACTGGACAGCCATTTGTCTGAAATGGTGTAGGGTTTCCTGCCTGAGCAAGGGGTTGGACTACATGATCTCCAAGGTCCCTTCCAACTTTACTACTACTATTACTACTACTACTACTACTACTACTACTACTACTACTACTACTACTACTACTATTATTATTATGGATCATCGCACAGTCAGCCAGATGTTCAGACTGGATTTGGCATTTTGTCTACCTATCAAGTCCTTACCCAGGACCTGGGATAGGCAGATGTGGATGTTTGATGGTGTTACAGGTATCGTCGCAGGATGGAAGCAGTTCCTAATAAGGCTGCCTTTTGCAATTGACTAATAGCGAATTTGTCAATGCCAATGGTGTTCAAGTGGTGCTCCAGTTGTTTTGGGATTGCACCCAAGGAGCCTATGACTATTGGTACTACCCTTGCTTGCTTTTGCCACAGTCTTTCTATTTCTATTTGTAGGTCTTTGTATTTTGTTATCTTCTCCAGTTCTTTCTCTTCTATTCTGCTATCTCCAGGCACTGCCACGTCCACTATCCAGACTTTTTTGTCTTTCTTATCGACAATTGTTAAGTCTGGGGTGTTATGTTGCAGGTGCTTGTCTGTTTGAATTCTGAAGTCCCAGAGCAGTTTAATTTTATCATTTAGATCTCAGATCAAAAAAAATAAAAAAAAAATCAACCATTGATCTCAGTTGGGCCCCAAAAGCCGAAGGAAAGCTGAGGAGAGAACAACTTCAAGGGAAATATGAATTTAGCAGTACATCCGTGAACTGCTCAAATTTAGCAGCAGTTTTAGAGAAGGCACCTGGAACTCTCTAAATCCTTGCCAGAGGGGAGGTTTACAACCTGCTACTTGCACAACTCTGCCTTCAATGAATAATTTGTGGATTTAAGGGCAATATATGGAAGAGAAGCAACCTGATGCAGTGGGAATTCGGCTGTTTTCTTTAATTATTCTTAAAGGGGCTTGAAAAGTGATTTTTAAATATCTTTTAATGTACGGCAGGTGGAGGAAGGATAGCAGCCAATGCGTGTAATAAGGAGCATCTGCAGAGGGAGACATAAATATCCAGATGTTGGCTGCAATTGCATGATCGTTGCAAGTAAAAAAGGGCTGAGCTCCATTTGCACAGATAAAGCCACCAGCCTAACACCCCTGCTTGCCATGTTTTCATTAAGGTGCACGTAATCAACAAAGGGATCCCAGAACAAGCCGTGGTTTTCACCTGTGAGACTTCTGGAGAGCATCAGCTACCTTTGGCAATCATGACTAGCCACAGTTGGTCAGCTGTCAGATTGTCTCTTTGCCCCTGACCTTGCAAGCCCAAAACAACAGCTACCTGGAGATCAGAAGCTCAAATTGTGAAGAAGCAAGCCAGTTTCATGACCCACACTGCTGGGTGGGTTGTCTCCAGCATACCGAAGTTTGAGTTCACCATAGTTTCTGGCAGAGGAGCTTAATTCAATCAGCTTGAGGATCATCACTGGCTTTGGAAGATTCATTGAAGGCTGCATCCCAAAAGCAGGCAGAGCTAATGCCAATTTTCTGGGATGGTTCTAGGAGTTGTAAGAGGTGAAAAGTGGGTCTTCAACATCTGGGTCAAAATGCATTAAACCAGGGGGCATGGCTGGCTGGGGGATTCTGGGAGTTGAAGTCCACATGTCTTAAAATTGTGGTCCACAAGTTTTAAAGCTGCCAAGGTTGGACATCCCTGCATTAAGGAGTCTCTGGAGGAGCAGGAAACATTCAAAAAAGGTTACATTTTCTACCCCGTGAAGATGACTTGGAGAGATGCTGGCAAGTTGGACGTGTACTGGCCCATTTTCTTAGAGCTCAGACTTTTGAATTCTCAGCAAGGAAAGGATTTCTGTGTAACCAAGCAACCAACCAACCAAACATCTATTCTCTCTACCTGCTTTTAACCTGTTGCTGCAGGAAGTCCCGGAAAATTTTAATTGCTGAATCACGTTGAAGCTAAACTTGGCTTGTTTCACTTCCTTCCTGCCACTTTTGGTAGCAAACAGAAGAAGCGAGAACTGCTGTTCCTTTTGCAGGCGGGAATTGAAACGTTAAGATCTAGAGAAGGTTTCTCAATCTTGTCAACGTGAAGATGTGTGGATTTCAACTCCCTGAATTCTCCTGCCAGCCATGGAACTGAAGTCAACACCTCTTTTCTCAACGGTTGAGAAAAGCTTCTCTAGATGATTACCGCACTCATAATAGCAGTGTTCCAATATTTGAGGGGCTGCCGCCAAGAAAAGGGGGGGGGGGTTTCAACCTATTCCCCAAAGCACCTAAAGGCAGGACAAGAAGCAATGGATGGAAACTAATCAAGGAGAGAAGCAAGCTGGAATTAAGGAGAAACTTCCTGACAGTGAGAACAATTGATCAGTGGAACGACTTGCCTCCAGAATTTGTGGATGTTCTATCACTGGAGGCTTTTAAGAAGAGATTGGACAACCATTTGTCTAAAATGGCACAGTGTCTCCTCCTTGAGCAGGGGGTTGGGCTAGAACAGTGGTTCTCAACCTTTTTAATGGCGCGACTCCCAACGGGTCGTAAGTCGAGGACTACTCAACCGGTCGTAAGTCGAGGACTACTCAACTGGTGCTGCACCGTTTGCAGAATGGGACTTTTGGCAGGCTCAGCAGGGCAGAGACAGCCTGGACAATTCCTATTGGCTTTTGAAAGCCAATAGAATTAGACTCTATTCAAGAGAGTCTCTTCTATTGGCTTTCAAAAGCCAATAGAATAAAAGGGAGTAGCACAGCTAAGGAAAAGGGGGAAAAAATGGTGGACTGCATTGTTTGGCGACCCCCGTGAAATGGTCGTTCGACCCCAAATGGGGTCCCGACCCACAGGTTGAGAACCACTGGATTAGAAGACCTGCAAGGTCCCTTCCAACTCTGCTATTCTGCCTCAGAAGGGTTGGGAAATGTGTCATCCATAACAAGTAACTCTTAGGACAAACGATAGAGTGAGCACCATTCCTGGATGCTCGTTTGGGCACGGGAGATGTGAGGTCACCTGCATCATGGACAAATGAGATGAACTATGGAATCTGTGTGAGGTTGCATGCCATGTCTCCTGTGTGCATTGGGCTTCTCTCTGTCCTTTGCATGATGATGTCCTAAGTTGCTTCACAGGCAGGGTGATCTCATGAGGGTACACAAAGTCATCACAGCTTTGAGTAAATGCCTGTATTGTTGGACGGAGAAAAGATAGCCAAGGTTTCCTTTCCCCTGTTATTTTTTTCCCCTTTAGACCTAAGCCTCCTGACTATTGGAAACCCTTTTTACGTAGCCCTGAACTAAAGGAGTTCATTTCAGGTAGCTGAGCGTCTTTCAGTTTTGAGTTGCTTCTGTTTTATTTCTTGCAGGAGTTCTTGTCATGATGATGCCTTGAGTGAATATTGTTGCACTTAACAGTTAGATTTCCTATTGATTTTTTTTGAGTGTGTTGTAAAGTGATCTGTACCCTTCCAGTTGGCAGGCACTGGGGGACTTTGGCAGAAGGAGGACATGGAGGAGGAGGAGGAGGAGGAGGAGGAGGAGGAGGAGGAGGAGGAGGAGGAGGAGGAGGAGGAGGAGGCGAAGACAAGGAGGAAAAGTTGGACCATGCTAGTACTTAGTTGAGACATGTCCAGGAGATCCCATTGCCTAAAAACTAGACTGAGAAGCTGAAAGAAGAAGGTCATCTGAAAGAAAGCAGCGGGGGGAATTCATTTTTAGGTTTTTGCTATGAAAACAACATCTTTGGAGTCATCAGGGATCAAATCTGACTCCAAGAAGTCTATGATTTTTGCCAGAAATCTATTTAATGGTTCTAACGAATATAATATTAACTTGTAGATTTTTTTTTAAAAAAAAACCCTGATAAATAAGGAAAGAAGAAGCTGGGGAAATTTAGTAAGGAAGTGGTAATATATTTTATAACTTGGGGGTCCCAAACTACAAAAAAGAAATAGGAAAATGCCTATTTAGAGCTAGGCACCATAGATAGATAAAGGGTCCAGGAATTCATGTGGTCCCTAAGAAAGACATTTATGTGACTCTCCAAAACTTACCTCGAATTGAGATCTATTTATTTTTCTTTTAACTGAAAGAAGGAGAAATCTTGATGCACAGAGGAAAGCATGTGGTCGCTACCTATCAAACTACCTCTAATTCTGGATTGGATTTTTTAAAAAAAAAAAAACAGATCCAATTTGATTCAATTCAGTTTGACCATTGGACAACAATGTCCAAACTGGTTTAGAAGCATGTACTTTGCTAGGAGCCAGCTGTTGAATTTAGTACAGAAAATTGATTCGTAGGTCAACGGAATCATCTTTCAATCAAATCCCACGGCTAACCCTTAGCCATTGTAATCCTTGATATCAATCCAGTTATGATTTTGGGTTGGCCTTGGCACATTCCAGATGTTTACCTTCCTGGCCTCTCCTGTTTTGAGGATTGTGATGCCAGGACACCATTCAGAGTTAGAGTGACTTTTGGAATTCCAAACATTGTACATCCTTGGATTATAAGGGAAGTATTATTGGATTCTGACCTAAGCAGTTCCTCCGTAAGATGTATAGAAATTCACTGTGAAATCCTACTCATAACTACACACACACATATATATATATATATACACACATTCCCTCTCTCTCTCTCTCTCTCTCTCTCTCCCACCCAGCTGGTTTCTTTGTAAATAGAGGCTGAACTGAGAATCCCAAAGACAACAGAACAGACCATAATATGCCCATCAATTCCTTCGAATGCTGAACTCCTATTGCAGTGAGTGGGAGAGAGAAAAGGACGGAAACTTTTTTTTTTAATGTATATTTTAACCAGTAGATATTGGCTGAGACTTAGTGAGTGATGAGCAAAGGGAGCCTATGACAATTCGCCACAACCAACTCGCAGTGGGTCAAGAGTCACACTAATATCAAAGAAATAGTAGATTAGAACTATTAAAGAAAGGATGCCCAAGGAGGGACAAAATGAAACGGGAATGAGAAAAAATTATAATAATTTTTAAAGTATTTTAAGTAATTAAATGGAATTGTTGAATTGTTCCACAGTGAGTTATCCCATGGAGACTTGACTATGGAGATTTGTCCCATTGCGAGTTGGCAATGGCAAATTGTCCCATTCCAGAGCAAAGGTCCTCTGTTCCTTTTGGGGCTGTAGATGTGCTTTTGGGGGGTGGAAGACGTAGAGTCGTAATTAAGGAAATTCACATCAAACCCCATCCTGTTTCAAGCCAGTTCTTCAAAAGACACAATGCAGTTTGAAACGGGAAGGTCTTTAGTTTGGAGGCTACCAAATGGAGATCAAGTTAGATGTTGAGCTGGTAGGACATCTGCAAGGCCCATCAACCCATTAGCAGTTTTTGGACTGGATCACTTTGGTTTGCTTCTTCCTGGCTAACATACACTTTCTATCTCCAGAAAATAAGCTAAAAGGGAAAAAATCCTATCTAGAATAATGGACATGTTGATCCCAGAGGGAAAGGCAAGAGAACATCTCTCAAGAGAAAGAGAATCCAGCTAAGTTGGTGACGCTGGAAGCTTCATGTGCCGTCTTCTAGCCAAGATTTAAAAACCAAGGCTTTTCTGACAAAGAATTTCACAAAAAAAGACTATATTCCGAGCACGGTAGGTATGGGCACTTCTTTGTAGCGCTCTACAAATATTGATGGCCCAAGTTTGACCATCATCTCACTCCCATCCATTCACAAGATATTGCCAACTGAACCAACAGTTATATTCTTTTTCTGGTCTATTTTTAAGCTACGCCATCTTATAATATCCACAATGGTCAATGCACTCAGGAATGATCTCCAGAACTTCACATTTGACCAAGAAACATGTTCACAACTTGAAGAACACAGAAACCATTACCCAGAGCCACCAAAAGTCAGAAGTGCATCAAGAAAACATTTCAGCCACCTCGGAATGATCACACCCTTGAATCATGGAACTTCTTACATGTTTCCAAACAACCACGTGCTCTGAAATAAGACAAATCGGGGTTAAGAGCCAAGATAGAGCTCAACTCAACTATGGGCACCTTTTTTCCCCTGCCCAATCTACTTCCTGCAACTTCTCTGCCACTCTAATCCTCTTTACCCACAACCATTTGACAAAAGCACAATCAGAACCTTGTTCCAGGTCCTTTGCCCCCCCCCCGGTCACATTTTCAGACGCGCCTCAAGAACCACACTTACGTCTCGAAGTTCCTTTGCCACCTCCTTGAGTTCTTGCAGAATGCCTTCTAGCTGCCCAATCACCATCTTCATGCGCCCTCGGATGTGCTCCCTCTCATTAATGTTGCGGCTGTCTGTTGTGTTGTTAGTGGGCTTCCTATCCTGCAAGTCCCGGTTGTTCATTCTTCACAGGGTGCCGGGGAGCTGGGGCAGAGTTGTGTTGCACATTCTGCAGTTGCCCAACCAGATTGTGCCTCCACAGAGCTTCTCTTGGGTAGGGAGATCTCCACATCTTAACGCTGCCCCCTTGCCCAGAAAGTCCCAGTAGCGCACTCACTTCCTATCCTTTGTTCTCCCTAGGGTAACTGGAAGGGGCCAACCAAGCCAGAGAGAATGGGGTGGGATCGAGGGGGTGATGAATCCAACAGACATACATCTCTCTAACTTGGCCATCAGCCCATCTAGGCAGCCAAGGTTTGGAATCACCATCAGTCTGCAAACTGGTTTGGGAGAGGATGCCACGGACCGTGAGCTTTAAAAAAAAAGGTTAAGGTGTGTTATTTGTGCTCTGCTCTGCAGAAAGAAGCCAGTGGTCCCTGCCCGCCTCTATGCCATGCTCTCCTTCCCAACAGAGAGGGCATCGCCTCCAACTAGTTCCTCATCACTACTCTTGGGGAGAATCCATGGGAGACCTTGGGTCTTGGTTCCTTTTTCAGGGCCTTCTCCACCTCTGCTGCCCAGAAGTCTCCTGCATGGGTAGCTGGGTTCGACTGCCATCCGTATAGCTTGGGCAGATTCAGAGGCTCATGCAGCAATTCCAGCCTGGCCAGGATTTGGAGGTGTCTTGTTGAGATCTTAGGAAGCTCCTTAAAAACGAGGAACATGGGGAGGTTTAGCCTTTAAAGGGGCCATTGGGGAGTTGCTGGAAGCACGGAGTATTGCACACCATTTCCTGCAGCGTGAGAGAAAGAGAGAGGGGAAGGGGGGGTGGAATTAGCACTACCAGAAACAGCTTTGGGTAGAACACCACCAGCCTTCCAAATCGCTGAACTTCAACTTGACTGGGTGTTCCCATGGTGACTCCTGGTTCTTCTTCCTCCCAGAAGAACTACCTTCTGCTCACCCAGAAAAGCCACCAATGGGGTTCAGCTCTGTGTTTCAAGGCAGCCCCGAGTCAGAAACTGCTCTGTGGGGTCTCCTCCTTTGGGTTCTGCAGGAGGTCCTCCTGCCTAAGAACCATCCCAAGATGAACCACCTGGAAGAGGAAACCCTGAGCTGCACGGGCAACACACAACCACCCCAACCTGTGAGTGTGCTGGTTTCTACACACCATCCAACCGAAACTTTTAGACCTGCTCTCCTCCTTTGGGGCCCCCGACCTAGCAGAGGTCCTGTGGATCCAGCCCATTTTATTTATTTATTTTCCAGTCCACTAAGACAACTTAAAAGCGGCAACTTACAAGCACAGCAGCTGCTTGGGAGCACATTTCATATTCAATGGATCTCTTGCTCTTCCTTCCGGGAGCACCTTTGGATTCCAACCAGATTCCCAGGTCCCATTCCTGTTCTCCAAGCCCAAGAGACCGTGGACATGGGTGATGAGGCATCAGATACATCCAATAAAAAAAAAATAGAAGATTTAAAACACACACACACAACAACTCTCACCCACAGTTTCTCAGGTTAACCCTTTGGCTCTTGAGGACACATCCGAGTTATTGCTTTCTGATTTCTTTTAAGGAGGGTGGGGAGAAGTGAAGAATTTCACCCTGCCTTTTGCAACCAGCCGGAGAGAGGAATCAGTTCTGTCCAGAAGCTCTGGCTTTACAGCCTGGCCATCTGCAGAGCAGAAGGGTGCAATCCTATCAGCTCACCGGCCTCAGGCCTTGAGTCCACAGGTGACCGCGGTTCCCAGCTTGGGTCAAGAGGGTCTCAAAGCCCGTTCATGTCCTTAACACATTGGAGGCCAAGGGCCAGTGATCTCCCAACAGCAACCGGAAGCAACTTGGAAGGCTCAAGCAAGTGATGGAGAAATTGGGCAAGGAGATGCTTCTGCTGGACCCTTCAATAGGGGCTCTTGGAGACAACAGCTTGCATCATGGTGAGAAGAAGAAGTGCTTTGGGCAAAGCTGGAGGGAGGGAGGGAGGGAGGGAGAGAGAGAGAGAGAGAGAGAGAGAGAGAGAGAGAGAGAACGAATGCACGTCTTCTTTAAAGCTCCCAGACTTTGAGTGACAGCGAGGCAAGTCCAGTGCCCAGATTCCGATGCTTGGAGGGCCAGCTAGAAGGCAAGGCAGTAGATGTTGAGCACTTTTGCCCTGGTCCTCTTGCCACTCCAGTCTCCTGAGGTCTGCTTGAGTGCCTTGCATCGGCCGCAGCTGCCCCGTCCTCCTCCTCCTCCTCTTCCTCCTCCTCCTCCTCCTCTCCTGCTAGCAAGCAATGGAAAAAACTGCACTGGAGGCTTTCCCCTCCCTCTTGACATCCTCACAGTCTGCCAGCTTGAAGACGATTGCTCAGCTCCGAGATGCTAAGCTGGTGCTGTGTCAGAAAGGGAGGCAGGGCCTTGGCAGTGGGGGGGGGGGAATTTAAAGGGCCAGAGCATCCTGCCACCCAACTGCTAGCTGCAAGGATAGGCAACCTCTCTCTCTCCCCCCACTCCACCGCCCCAGCTTCCCTGTTTTGTTTTTTAAAAGACAATTACAATTGTAGCTAGGAAAGGTACGATTGGAATAGATCTCTGGCCAACGGTGTGTATGCTAATAGAGTTATAGAATTGCAGAATGCAAGGGGTGGGGGGGAAAGGTCTTGGGGAGCATCTAGTCTAACCCCCTGCTCAGGGCTGGAGTCCACTTTTGTAGCTCCTTCCTTAGACAACTATTCAGCTTCCATTTAAACATCGTCCAGCATCATTGAGGCCCTTGTTCCACTGTCCCTGCTCTTGTTCCTGATCTTCAACCAACACCTACTTCCTTGCAAATTGAGCCTCTTGCTTTCGTCTAGCCTTCTGAATAATTACCCTGTCTTCTACCTGGTGGTCCTTCAAGTAATTATGAAGTCTCCATGGAGTCTTCTCTTCTCTAAGCTAAACATCTCCAATAGTTTTCAACTTCTTAAAGTCTCCTTGTCATCTTAGTTGCTCTGTTTAAAACATGTTCCAGAACCCGACAAGAAACTTCTCAGCTAGATTGATTGGTGGACATTTACACAAATTCAATCTAAATATACAGAGGACAAAAAATTATATGAAATCCAAAAAGAGCCGCAAGGATTGGATAAAATTATACATGGAACAGAAATAAAATTGATTAGCAATTTATACAAATACCTATTGAGATATAAAATGGAAGACGAGGTTGTCAAAGACACAATGATTAGATGGGCAAAAAATTTGGGCTATAATATAGAATTGGAGAAATGGGAAAAAATATGGGAAATAAATATAAAATTGACTATGTCGGCGGCATTCAAGGAAAACCAGTTGAAGATGTTTTACAGATGGCATCTTCCACCAGCAAAGCTTGCCAAGATGTTCCAGATTTCCAACATGCTGGAAATGTAAAAAAGTACATGGAACATATTATCATTTATGGTGGACATGCCCAATTGCAAAAAAATACTGGTCTACAATAAGAAAATGGATTGAAGAAATAATAGACCAACCCTTAGACTGGAAACCAGAGATCTTTTTGTTGGGTTTTTTAAACAGAAAATATAGTAAAGAAATATGGTACTTAATTTTACATATAATAACAGCGGCAAGAATAGCATATGCACAGTGCTGGAAAAATGAGAATATACCATCAGAGGAAGAAGTAATAAGAAAAATCCTGGATTGTGCTGAGATGGACAAATTAACAAAAGAGATAAAAGAAAAGGAAGACACAGAGTACTATCTAACATAGAACAAGTGGTATGACTAGTTGGAGACTAGAAATAATAGAGGAGAATAAATACAGAAAGATCAAAAGTGAAAATATGTGTATAATAATGTATAATAATAATAATATGAATTATTCTTAGTAAGAAGTAGAACATGAAGGAAGAAAAATGTAAATAAGAAATAATGGGGCTATAAGGACAAATATTCTAAAGAAGAATAAGGGGGGAAATGTAAATAATAGATTACCATTACTCAATTGCTGTAAAAAAAAAAAGAGGAGTATATATAGTGTGTGTATGTGTGTTATGTTTTGTTTTGTTTTGTTTTGTCTCGTTGGTTAAAAATAAAAATTAAAAAAAATAAAAAAAGAAACTTCTCAGCTAACAGTTAGTTAACTGGGTGGAAGAAGACCAGATACACCCATGAAGATCTGATTTTTTGCTACCGACGCCTACGCCTACGCATAGAAATCTTCTAAGCTTAGCACCCGCTTGGGCTGAGATAAGGATCAACTAAATTCAAAGGAGATTGTACTTAGTTTGCTTGTAGCTACATAGGGATTCCTGATCCCTCTTTAATTCTGCCCCCAGATCCTGCCTCTCCTCCCCTCCAGTTAAGGAACGATAAAAAAAAAACAAATACTCTGAACCACCTTGGTGCTTCAAGAAAGTAAGTCTACTTCTTTGTGTCTGCCACCATTCTTTTTCCTGGTAAAAGATGAATTGCAGAAACATACTTCCAACATCAATAGCATTCACAGCATGTAACTGACAGGCTCCCCAAATGTTGTGGTGGCACCCCAGATATTGCTGAATCTCAGCTGTCCTAGAAAACATGGCCAACAGTGAGGGATATTGGGATTTAGGCACAGCTGAATCCCTATTTCTATCCTAGCCTTATATCACAGATGGAATGGGAAAGTAGTAGGAAAGGGGAAATAATACAGTCTTTTGTCTTCTTTGCTCTCGTCAAGCTGAAGTTCATTCAGGTATAAATATATCTGCTGGCGTATCCAGAGATATTTGTCCCTACATTCACTAAAGATTAAGCTGTCTGTCCTTCATAATATGATTCTATCTGTCTATATATTTGACTCCAATTTCCCATAATTATCACCATTGCAGTTCCTTGTCATGCTGTTTCAGAAATGGGAGAACTCAGAATAACAGCCTGTCAGAAATTCTGGGATGTCCACTTAGACGCTGATTTTTCCAGAGAAGGGATGAAGCCTTTCATGCATTCCCTTCCTTTTACTGAGTGATTTTCTCCTTCTCCTCCTCCTCTTCCTCCTGCAAAACTCTACAGCAGTGGTGGCGAACCTATGGAACGCGTGCCAGAGGCGGCACTCAGAGCCCCCTCTGTGGGCACATGCGCCATGCCCCGGAGATGGCAACCATCTTCTTCAACCAGCTGCCCGCTAACTTACCGAGGTCCCACATGGCCAGATGCATCCCAGCACCCATGCGCTTGCTGGCATCTGTGTGCGGGGGCCGATGGTGTCAGGCAGCAGCCACCCCGGCCCCTGCCTTGCCTTGCCCTGTGACATGGCACCCCCGTCCTACCTCGCCTTGCCTTGCCTCACCCCATAGAACCAGCCTCTTGCCCACCGCCCCACCCATCAGAGACCCCTGGATCTCCCCCAACCCTATCCGGCCCCCACAGGCGTTCCTCCCCACGAACAACATTGCACTGGCCATGCCCACCCTGGCCACTCCCACCCATCTGCCATGACCACTGTAGCCACACACACCCAGCGGGCCATGCCCACCTGGCACCCGGCAATAGATAAGTGGGTTTTAGGTTGAAGTTTGGGCACTCGGTCTCTAAAAGGTTTGCCATCACTGCTCTATAAGAACCCCACCTGAACACATTTAGAAGGTTTCCTGCTTTTTATAACTGTTGATCACAGGATATTTGGGTTACAGTATGTGTGTGTGTATGTATGTAATGTTTGTATGTATGTACATACGTATGTATATTTTCAAACATCTCCTTGCCCAGATGAAGAAAGGCTGTTTCTGTATTAATCAATTCAGAAACGGAGAGTTGCAGCCTTCAAAAATTAATTTATGGCAGGCGGGATTTGGGATGTGATGTTCAAATGCGTCCCCTGGGTTTTCATTGGTACAGGAGGTTATGAAAAACCAGGCTAGGTACGGCCTTGAAAAATGTTCTGAAAACCAGGACAGGTAATCTGATATTTGTGTTCATTCAATTTGTATTCCTAAGAGAAAGATCACATAAATGTGCAATACTGAAAAGTAGATTTGAGTCTTTATTATTCTGTAGTGTAGGTTGTACTTTCAGAACTGATGACTAGGAAGCATGGAAGGATTAATCACCCAAAATTGTTTTGGGAGCTGCATTTTATGTCCTCTCACCACACTCTCTCTTCCTCTCCCCCTCTCTTTCTTCTTTCCATGTTTGTTTATGATTTTTTTTTTGTTAGAACATGATTCATTGGGTGCTTTGCTCCTGAAGGAAGAACGTATTGTTAGCAGAGACAAGTTTTTGCCCTCCTTGCTATCTCTTCAGAGCTTCCCTACCACAGAGAATTCATCTGATCCCCTCCAGACTGCCCCAAAGTCCTTTAATTTCACACACACACACACACACACACACACATCTTAATCCCGAAGCTATAGGATGGCATCCAACCCAAGTCCTTTGAAGAGGTCTTCAACTATCAGGATATTGCTTCCTAAGATGGAGCTGCTGAAGAAACATTAAGCTAACGTTTGTGGACTAAGAAGCAGGTAATCCTAAGTAGTCCTTGATTTATAACCATTTCTTAATTCTATTCGATCAATTTGAGATATAGATGGATGGATAGATGGATGAATAGATAGATGGACAGATGAATGGATAGATGGATGAATATGGATTGATGATGAAGATAGATAGATTATCTATCTATCTATCTATCTATCTATCTATCTATCTATCTATCTATCTAATAAATAGATAGGGTTAGATAGACAGACAGACCAATTTGAGGACCTGTGAACATGGTTAATTATTTTAATTCAGTATCACTGCCTTCTTTGAAGGCTTCATAGCCGAACACCCACACAGCAAATTAATCGATAATCTGCTGAGTGCAAAATTAATTTTGAATAATGGAGCTGACAGGAAGCATTTTGACGGATGGGAAACAAATAAAAATGGGAACCAGGAATTGATTGATTTAAATAAATAAGTACGCAGCGTATTTAGGCATACAATATGACAAAGGCAAACCAAGGCAGGTGTGGACATTTTTAGATAACGCATCGAGTTCTATTGTCGAAGATCATTTTGTTGGGGTGAAATTATCAGACACATTAATTGCTCACCAGGGCTAAGCTACAGGTGAGCTTAGACAAGGTGACAAGCTAGTTTTTAGTTTGCTATTTTGGGCTCTCCTGCTAGAAAAAACGAGCAATAAAATCCACAATATTGAACGTATTACGGTGTGTGCTGGGGGAGGGGTAGAGAAGCATTTGAAAAAGGATTATGGAATTGCATCTGTCTTGACTCAGCAAAGCTTCTTGCCTACCTGACGGGTACTTAAAGTGACAGCTGGTGCAAAACAAGCAACTATATACAGTTAATTGTGTATATAAACCATTAAAGCGGTAAAAGGTGCATGAAGGTGAAGGCAATTTGCCTAATATATATGTGCAGTTTATAAACAAGGCGCCATGCAGAGGGTTGAGTTTGGCCAGCATTTGCAACGGAGGACTGTTGCCTGACATACAGCTTTGCAGATATTGCGGGAGAATAACTGTAACCATCCCAGGCCCCTGTCCGTTCTGACTGGAACCGCTGGAACCAAAAAACTCACCTTCTTCCAGAGTTCCTTTCCTTCTGATTCCTGCAGATTAGCAATAGCACTTACACTTATACAGTATATCACTTCTCAGTGCTTTACAGCCCTCTCTAAGCGGTTTACTGAATCAGTATATTTGCCCCCCAAAAGTCTGGGTCCTCATTTTACCTACCCCAGAAGGATGGAAGGCTGAGTCAACCTTGAGCAGGTGAGAATCGAACTGCTGAACTGCTGGCAGTCAACAGAAGTAGCCTGCAATACTGCATTCTAACGACTGCGCCACGAAATTAGGTCCATCCTTGGCTTCTGCATGTGCTTAGAGTGACTAGTAACACTGAGGGAGGGGAGTCATCATATGTTGATGTCACTCAGTGAAGTAGGAAGCTGGGAGGACATTTCTTGAAGCCCCCAAGTTCCATAACGGTGGCTTGGTAAATGCCACATCAGAAGAACTAATCCCTAGTTCTGAGCTTTCCTCAAGATCTAGCATGGAAGCACTGTTGGTTCTCTATCAGCTTAGTTGTCTACAAATAATAATAATAATAATGATGATGATGATGATGATGATGTTGTTACAAAAAACTGTGCTACTCAGAACATCTTATATTTTAAGGAGGTACCTGGTTGACACCTAGAATGCTGGTAGCAACCCGTGTCAACCATCAGCACCAGCCAATTTGAATGTTCAGTTGACTGAGGTTCATGTTTAATGAATAAAAGATAATAATAATAATAGCAATAATAATAATGTTGGAAGATAATAATAGCAATAAGAATAATGTTGGTCATCTAGTCCAACCGCCTGTTCAGGCAGGAAACCCTGTACCATTTCAGACAAATGGCCGTCCAGTCTCTTCTTAAAAACTTCCAGTGTTGGAGCATTCACTGCTTCTGGAGGCAGGTTGTTCCACTGGTTAATTGTTCTAACTCTCAGGAAGTTTCTCTTTAATTCCAGGTTCTTCTCTCCTTGGCTGGTTTCCATCCATTGCTTCTTGTCCTGCCTTCTGGTGCTTTGGAGAATAGCTTGACTCCCTCTTCTCTGGGGCAGCCCCTGAGATATTGGAACACTGCTATCCTGTCCCCCCTTGTCCTTCTCTTCATTAAACTAGACATACCCAATTCCAGCAACCGTTCCTTATATGTTTTAGCCTCCAGTCCCCTGATCATCTTTGTTGCTCTTCTCTCACTCTTTCTAGAGTTTCAAGATCTTTTTTTCATCGTGATGACCAAAACTGGATTTATCTCAACTTGAGCCATCACAAGCTTGGGCTTCAAAGAGTGTAAGATAGAAGAGCACATTTCAGTAATACATGTTTGATGCTGATAGGGGCATAGCAATATCTGTATCACTCTTGTGTGTAGTGTCAGCATGACTATATCATGTTTAGAGACTCGGTGGAGAGCTTGTTAGAGGATTTTCTTCAGCATCCTCACCTTGCGTCTATGCTAAATAGAGTAGTAGATTAGATGGCTTTGTGTGGTCAGTTCATTGACTCTTCAATGCCCTTTTGTTTCTAAATGGCTCTGATCTTTATATTTTGTCTAATAAATAAACATCCATGCCAGAACAGGGATGCCTTTAAATGTCAGTTTCTATGCTTAGTTACCAGATTTGATGGAGACAGTTTGCAAGAGATGAGGGAAGGAAGGAAGGAAGGAAGGAAGGAAGGAAGGAAGGAAGGAAGGAAGGAAGGAAGGAAGGAAGGAAGGAAGGAAGGAAGGGGAAAGGGAGGGACAAAGATGAACCCAATGTTAAGTCCATTCTTCAATCAATTAGATCCTTTGTTGAAGATTTCCTGGTTGATCATTATCCTTGTTAGTTTGATGGTTCAAATTTCCTGTGGTAATAGGAACAGAGCCAACTCATTTTATCAAGAACTATGCCAATGGAAGGCAAAGGATTTAGAACAGTGGTTCTCAACCTTTCTAATGCCACGACCCCATAATACAGTTCCCCATGTTGTGGTGACCCCCAACCACTTATACATCACCGGGTGCCAGGGGCGTGGCCAAAGAAAAGGGGGAAAAAATGGCGGACAGCCTTGCTTGGCGACCCCCGTGAAATGGTCGTTCGACCCCAAATGGGGTCCCGACCCACAGGTTGAGAACCACTGATTTAGAACACAGAATAACAGAGTTAAAAAGGACATTGGAGGTCATGTAGTCCAACCTCTGCTCCAGCAAGAGACCCTATCCCATTTCAGACAAATGTCTGTCCAGTTTCTTCTTAAAAGTCTCCATGATGGGGCACCCACAACTTTTGGAGGGAAGCCATTCCACTGATTGATCATTCTCACCATTAGGAAATGCCTCTTCCAGGTTGCTTCTCTCCTGGATTAGTTTCCATCCGTTGCTTCTTTTCCTGCCTTCTGGCGCTTTGGAGAATAGCTTGACTCCCTCTTCTTTGTGGCAGCCCCTGAGATACTGGAACACTGCTATCATGTCACCTCTCATCCTTCTCTTCATTAAACTAGATATACCCAACTCCAGCAACCGTTCCTTATATGTTTTAGCCTTCAGTCCCCTGATCATCTTTGTTGCTCTTCTCTGGACTCTTTCTAGAGTCTCAACATCTTTTTTACATCGCGGTGACCAAAACCGGATGCAGTATTCCAAGTCTGGTCTTACTAAGGCTTTGTAAAGCGGTATTAATACTTCACGGGATCTTGATTCTATCCCTCTGTTAACGCAGCCTAGCACTGTGTTGGCTTTTTTGGCTGCTGTTTTGACTGTAAGCTGCCTTTAGCACAATTTCCATGACAAAGTTTTGAGCTGCAGAACTTCCAATATGGGACGTAAATCATCCCTAGGGGTTTCTGATCAAAGCTGTTTGTTTCATATCGCACTGTGGTTAGCAAAGGGGGTGACTCTTACACTGCTCGTAGTTCAAACACATTGTGCTGGAGAGCTGCTCTTGGCCTTCAGCCGTTCAAAAAAGAAAGTTGGCAACTAGCCCGCCTGAAACCTTTGTTACTGTCCTTATTCTGTTGCTATTTATGGAGTCCCGATGATTTTTGATGACTTAGAACTGGGATACTATTAGCAAATGACTTTGCTTCAAAAAATACAGCGCAATTTGTACGCCTGTCAATAGCACTAATGCTTGCCGGCCTGTTTGAGTGTGTATCTGTGTACATATATAGAACTAAACTAATACTATTCGAAATCTGTCCTGTCTAAGCTCTCCTAAAGATCATGAATTTTGGAAGGTTTGCACAGCCTGGTTCCCCTTTCCCCCCTCCCAAGCTGGGCCAAGCCGCAAAGGTTGGGGGCCACTGCCTTATGGAACAAAGGCAGCTGTGCTATGTTGACATATAAAAGCTTAGTAAGGCCACACCTGGAACACTGCATTCAGTTTTGGTCACCACATTGCAAAAAAGATGTTGAGATTTTAGGGCAGGGGTCCCCAACCCATAGGCCGTGGCCTATTTGCAATCGTGGCCTATTCTCAACTGGGTCATGTGGAAAAAGTGCAGAGAAGCGCAACTAAGACGATTAAAGGCCTGGAGACTAAAACATATGAAGAACGGTTGCAGGATTTGGGTATGGCCAGTCTAGAGAAAAGAAGCACTGGGGGGGGGGACATGATAGCAGTCTTCCAGTATTTGAGGGGCTGCCACAAAGAGGAGGGGGTCAACTTATTTTTCAAAGCACCAGAAGGCTTAACAAGAAACAATGGATGGAAGCTGATCAAGGAGAGAAGCAACCTGGAATGAAGGAGAAACTTCCTAACAGTGAGGACAATCAAGCAGTGGAACAGCTGGCCTTCAGAAGCTGTGGGTGCTCCATCACTGGAGGCCTTTAAGAAGAGACTGGATTGTTTAGCAGTGTTTCTCAACCTTGACAATTTTAAGGCATGTGGACTTCAACTCCCAGAATTCCACAGCCAGCATTGCTGGCTGTGGAATTCTGGGAGTTGAAGTCCACATGCCTTAAAATTGTCAAGGTTGAGAAACCCTGGTTTAGAGTCTCCTGCTTGAGCAGGGGATGGCTGAGGAATTCTGGGAGTTGAAGTCTACAAGTCTTAAAGTTGTCAGGTTTAGAAACCCCTGATTTAGACTTTAGATCTCCAGCCAGCAGAGGACATTCATTCAAAACGTCAGAAGGCATAATCCTGATCTCCACCACAAAGAGTAAAAATAGATGCTTGAAACTAGCAATATCTCTAAGATGGATTCTGGTATACTTTTTCCTTCACAGCTGTCGTTCCCTTTTTGTGGCGCTTGATACATCACTGTGTAATCTTGCACATATTCTTTTGCCACCTGTCACTAGACTAGGCATAATTTCTAATTAAACACAATTATTTGTTGAGTGATATATTTCTTTGCTCTCTTTCTCTCTCCCTTTCGTATTTTGTATTTCAACGCCAGTCACTCTGTCATGAATTTGTCAAGTCTCCAGTCCCAGAAGATTATCTTTGAAAAATGTGGAAGCGTCGACATACCTACTTCAATTTCAACTTCAGGAGCACAACAGATTCCTGCAGCTGTGCTCGGAGCATCTTAATTCCACGTGAATCCTGATACAAACGGGCTTACTCAGCAGTTCCTACATTTATGAGACAATCCCAAACTTAGTGGTATCTTTAGGTTGCCAGATCAGAACGAAGTTCTACTAAGCTTTATGGGATTGATAAAGCTTGCCATGAGAGTTACTGTCTTGTCTTTTCCCATGTGCTGAATTTTCAGTTGAAGTTCTCCCATCCCAGAATTTATTAAACTTCATTTTGGCAACAGTGTTATTCAAATTTCATATGGGAGCCAGTGAATGAGTGAGGAAGGGAAGGGAAGGGAAGGGAAGGGAAGGGAAGGGAAGGAAGGAAGGAAGGAAGGAAGGAAGGAAGGAAGGAAGGAAGGAAGGACTAGAGCATGACAGAGGGAGGGAGGGAGGGAAGGCAAGTAGTCAGGAAGGCAGGCAGGAAGGAGGGAACATTGATAAATGTTGGAGGAGTATTGCACAAATATTCAAATAGGACAGAAGGGGCTCCCGAAAAATCAATGGATTGTTGTTGTTATTGTTGTTAATTGCGAAGTCGTTTCCAACCCATCGCGACCCCATGGACAACGTTCCTCCAGGTCTTCCTGTCCTCTACCATCTTCTGGAGTCCATTTAAGCTCACGCCTCCTGCTTCAGTGACTCCATCCAGCCACCTCATTCTCTGTCGTCCCCTTCTTCTATTGCCCTCAATCTTTCCCAGCATTAGGCTCTTCTCCAGTGAGTCCTTCCTTCTCATTAGGTGGCCAAAGTATTTGAGTTTCAACTTCAGGATCTGGCTTTCTAAAGAGCAGTCGGGGTTGATCTCTTCTAGGACTGACCGGTTTGAATGCCTTGCAGTCCAGGGGACTCGCAGGAGTCTTCTCCAGCACCATAGTTCAAAGGCCTCCATTCTTTGGTGCTCAGCCTTTCTTATGGTCCAACTTTCACAGCCATACATTGCAACCAGGAAAACCATGGCCTGGACTATACGCACTTTTGTTGGCAGAGTAGATTAGGATTAGGGAATATCAAAGGGAACATGCCAAAGTGTGCTGTTGTGTTGCATTATAGTTTGCTATTTTCTGGGGTCCTGTAATGGCATATGGGAATGACCTTGGGACAGTTGGAAGAATTGCAGACTACACAACAGATAAGGGACAGCTGAGTCCACGGAAGGAATGCAGGCATGGCAGACATCAGAAGAGCCCTTTCCTAATTTCTTGGTCTGTGAAGGGGAAGATGTACTTTCAGCTTGCAAGATTCTAAGCGTGTAATCTCGCAATAGAGATACTACTTCTAGGTGTGGTTCTTGTCTGGACTACCTCCCCAGGGTAAACAGCCCTTTCCCTGTGGATGCTAAGGATACTAACATAGGCCTTCCTGACATAAAAATATGGAGAATCCAGCACCTTGGACTTTGAGAAGTCAAAGAGAGAAGCAACCTAGAACTAAGGAGAAACTTCCTGACAGTTAGAACAATTAACCAGTGGAACAACCTGCCTCCAGAAGCAGTGAATGCTCCAACACTGGAAGTTTTCAAGAAGTGACTGGACAGCCATTTGTCCGAAATGGTGTAGGGTTTCCTGCCTGAGCAGGGGGTTGGACTAGATGACCTCCAAGGTCCCTTCCAACTTTATTAGTATTATAATAATAATTATTGTTGTTATTATTATTAGTAATAGTAGTAGTAGTAGTAGTAGCTATGCATGAGAGCTGATGGAAGCTGATCAGAGCTGCGTCCCTCTCTCCTCTAGGTGGTCTCAATCCCGTGAGCCTTTGTTGGTAGCCATCAAATAGTCAGCAATCTATAGGTCCCACAGTCTGCCAGCTCTTGGGCTAAGCAGGTCAGCTGTCTGGTCTGGACCAAGATGGCTTCCCAGGGCCTTGGGACGTGGAGGTAGGATGAGAAAAATCCTGAAGTTTATGTTCCTGTCTTCAGGACATAATGTTCCCAATTGGGGCGATACTGAATAAAATCCTAACAGAGCTGGAAGGGACCTTGGAGGTCATCTAGTCCAACCTCCTGCTCAGGCAGGAAACCCTATCCCATTTCAGACAGATGACTGTCCAGTCTCTTCTTTTTTTTTAAAAAAAAAAAATTTTTTTATTCATAATACAATTAAAACAACAATGGACAAACATGACATTCCAGAATGAATTTTCCTATCAGTTCCTATCATGGTACAAAAGTTTAATACATCATTCTTAACCTCTACATAAGCCTCATCTTCTATACAATACAATTATATATACAATTATATGTACAGTTATATATATCTTTTAATTCTACCATTAACTTGAAGTCCGAGCAGGTCTTAATTCATACCAACGGTAAAATCTGCCCCAGATTTCGAAGTATTCGTGTTCTGTCTTGTCTTTCATAATCATTGTAAGCCTGTCCATCTCAGCACATGATAAAATTTTATGCAGGATCTCTTCTTCCGTTGGGGTTCCCTTATTCCTCCAATTTTGAGCAAAAACCAGTCTGGAAGCCGTTAAAATGTGTAGCATTAAATAAAGTACGCCTATGTCATGCTTTTGCGTAGTTAAACCTAATAGAAAGAGTTCTGGTTTTGGTTGTCTAGTCTCTTCTTAAAAACCTCCAGTGATGGAGCACTCACAACTTCTGGAGGCAGGTTGTTCCACTGATTAATTGTTCTCACTGTCAGGAAGTTTCTCCTTAGTTTTAGATTGTTTCTCTACTTGAATCCTGAGATAAAGGTATCCCCTCCCCCCAGGAGAAAAGAAGATATTTTACCTGGCAAAGCAAATAAATGCTCTCTGTGGGGTGACAGTGAGGTAATAATAATAATAATAATAATAATAATAATAATAATAATAATAATAATAATAATAATAGTAATAGTAATAATAGTAATAATAATAGTAATAGTAAAGTTGGAAGGGACCTTGGAGGTCATCTAGTCCCACCCCCTGAGAAGAAGCACACAAGACGTTTGCCATCTCCAAGAGCCATGTGATTCTCAGCCCAAATTGTGGGACTGCTAATATTACAAAACACAAAGGGGAAGAAATCTAAAGCCAACATCCTTTCCCCTCGCTTATATTAATTCTTCACTGAGGGAAAAACACACAGAATTTGCATTGAACTATGAAATGAAGTACGCAGGGAGGAAAGAGAGCAAATATTAAAAGCTCTTAATGGCCTTTTGTTTTAGCAAGAAGCTCTATTAATCACCCGGCTGCGTGAGAGACTCAAGATTTTGCCAGAGTCCTTGTTCGATGGAGTTTTTCCCATGCAAACTCTGGACGTGGAGGAAAAAAAAAACAAACAGGGTTATCTGGGTCAACGCTAGTTAGTTCCTAGCCGGAGGGCAATTTGGATTAAAAATAAATAAATATAACCCAAGGTACGTATCTCTTTCAATCTCTTGGCCAGGTTGGGTTCACAGCTTCATTTCTGCAAAGGAAATTCCCAGCTTCTCCATGGGAAACGTTTTAATTTTTAAGTGAAACCAGAAAGCCTATGACCCATTCGATCATCTCTTGTGCAATATTTACTTACCGAAAGAGATAAACTAGGAAAATAGACATATTACCAGAAGCTAAAATCGTAAGACTATGGTGGATTTACTTGCAAATTCACCGGAGAAGGCAAGGATGCTAGGAATGTCCATGGAGATTCTCAGTCATCCAGGTCATGGTTGTCCCAAAGGTGCTTTTTCAAGAGGCAACTGGACCTTCTTGTTTTTCTTTGAAGACGTTTTGCTTCTCATCCAAGAAGCTTCTTCAGTTATCTCTTCTTCAGAGGCGCTTCTTGTGAAAGATGCGGTGATTGACAGAGTCGCATGGAGACGACATGCTTATAAACTCACCAAGAGAGACACACGATTAAATGGTTAAAATAAAAACAAAGAGATAAATAGAATGACCATGAATGGGGGGAGGGGAGAGCAATAGGAAAGGATTTCCAACTTTAATGAATTTAATGAAGAGAAGGACGAGGGGGGACATGAAAGCAGAGTTCCAGTATCTCAGGGGCTGCCCCAAAGAAGAGGGAGTCAAGCTATTCTCCAAAGCGCCTGAAGGCAGGACAAGAAGCAACGGATGGAAACGAATCAAGGAGAGAAGCAACCTGGAACTAAGGAGAAACTTCCTGACAGTTAGAACAATTAATCAGTCGAACTCCTTGCCTCCAGAAGTTGTGGATGCTCCAACACTGGAAGCTTTTAAGAAGAGACTGGACAGCCATTTGTCTGAAATGGTATAGGGTTTCCTGCCTGAGCAGGAGGTTGGGCTAGATGACCTCCAAGATCCCTTGCAACTTTATATTATTATTATTATTATTATTATTATTATTATTATTATTATTATTATTATTATTATTATTATTGATCATTACACAGTCTGCCAGATGTTCAGACTGGATTTGGCATTTTGTCTACCTATTGAGTCCTTCCCAAGGGCCTGGGATAGGCAGATGTGGATGTTTGATATTATTACAGATATTATTATTATTATTGTTATTGTTGTTGTTGTTTTGTTGTTATTTTTTTCCTGCTGGCTTCCCTATTGACTTTGCTTGTGGGAAGCTGGCAGGGAGACTTGCAAATCACCATCACGCAACTATGGTTGACCAAAGCAGCACGGTGACAGTGCACTGCCCGCAATTTTTCCTATCAAACCAGTTTGAAAATTCCTTGAAATTTTAATTCCACGGGAGCAACGGGCCCTGGAGCTTGTGCACGTCCTTTAAATTAGACCATCTGAAGTCGCTTGCTTCAAAAATTGTCGTCCTGTGATGCTCCGTTTTGGCTCATTAAAGGCGACAAACAGACAGGAGCGTTCTAATAGTATATACAAGCTAGATAGGCGGCAGATGAAATAAATTTCCTCGCCAGCCCTTGTTAAAAAGGAGGGCTGAAGGCTGTGGAGTGGCCGGCCCTTCCTACAGCAGTGAGCAAAGGCTAGGAGAAATCCCAGAATGTGCAGTTTGGATTTATTTAATTAAAATGAAAGATGGACAACGCAGGAAGTCTGAAGCTGGGTCAAATCCTTTTGGCCTCTTCTGCCTTGTTAAAAATGTAGTGCAACTCTTGCACAGCCCTGGGGGCAGATACAAGCCAGGTTGGGTTTCCAGATAGTACAGGACATGCCTTCTAAGCAGGGCAGTGAGTTGAGATGTCTGAACAGGACAGCCAGAAGAAGCTAGTCTGGATAAATTTATCTTATAGAATAGAATAGAGCTGGAAGGGACCTTGGAGGTCTTCTAGTCCAGCCCCCTGCTCAAGCAGGAGGACCTATACCATCTCAGACAAGTGACTGTCTAGCTTCTTCTTAAAAATCTCCAGTGATGGAGCGCCCACGATTTCTGAAGGCAACTTCTGTTCCACTGGTTGATTGTCCTCACTGTCAGGAAGTTTCTCCTTAGTTCCAGGTTGCTTCTCTCTTTGATCAGTTTCCAACCATTGTTTCTCATCCTTCCATCTGGTGCTTTGGTGAACAACCTGACCCCCTCTGCCTTGTGGCAGCCCCTCAGATACTGGAACGCTGCTATCATGTCTCCCCTATTTCTTCTTTTCTTTAGACTAGCCAAACCCAACTCCTGCAGCCATTCTTCATATGTTTTGGTCTCCAGGCCTTTGATCATCTTTGTTGCTTTTCTCTGAATTGTTTCCAAACTCTCAACATCTTTTTTATGATATGGTGACTAAAATTGGTTAACTATGTAATAATTGAGTAATTAAAATCCATCTCTCTGGGAAACCGAGCTTTTGGGCTGAGAACATCTGTGGAAATGAAGCCCTTGGTTTCTGGCTTTGCCTTCAATCTCATAACTGATTTAGTAGTTCTGCAAAGGGAGCCTGTCTGAATTTACATCAGCCTTCCACTCAGTGGTTTCCCACAGATTTTTCTGATTCTTTTTTTAAACAAAGTCTCTAGTATGATCTTTTCCACCCCCACTACCTCTGTCCATTGGTGCCAAACGTATTTATCATCATCATTACCTCCTTAGCTGGAACACATCAATAAACTCCAGCTCATGCTTGCTAATCACAGCCTTTGATAGTGTGGGAGCTGTTTGTCACACTTGGAAGGCAGAGACAGTTGGTGCAAAGCGAAGGAGATGCAGCCTGGCATTTGTGCATTAGGCAGCACAGGGATGGGGAAGGGCAGTAGAGAGTTGGCTGTGGGGCAACATCCCTACATTGGCCACTTTCTGATGTCACAAGAAGACAACATGATCATCTCTGCACCACTCAACAGAACGTCACAGTAACAGGGTAGGACTGTTGTTGTTAGGCACAAACAACTAAACCCTGTGTAGAGTTTAGACTAGCTATTTTATTGTTATAATAATAAAAATGATAAAGTTGGAAGGGACCTTGGAGATCATCTAGTCCAACCCCCTGCTCAGGCAGGAAACCCTATACCATTTCGGACAAATGGCTGTCCAGTCTCTTCTTAAAAACTTCCAGTGTTGGAGCATTCACCGCTTCTGGAGGCAGGTCGTTCCACTGGTTAATTATTCTAACGCTCAGGATGTTTCTCCTTAGTTTTAAGTTGCTTCTCTCCTTGATTAGTTTCCATCTGTTGCTTCTTGTCCTGCCTTCAGGTGCTTTGTGGAACAGCTTGACTCCCTCTTCTTTGGGGCAGCCCCTGAGATATTGGAACACTGCTATCCTGTCCCCCCCTCGTCCTTCTCTTCATTAAACTAGACAGACCCTATTCCAGCAGCCGTTCCTCATATGTTTTAGCCTCCAGTCCCCTGATCATCTTTGTTGCTCTTCTCTGCACTCTTTCTAGAGTCTAAGCATCTTTTTTACATCGTGGTGACCAAAACTGGATGCAGCATTCCAAGTGTGGCCTTACCAAGGCCTTGTAAAGTGGTATTAACACTTCACGTGATCTTGATTCTATCCCTCTGGGGGAAATTTCATGCCAATTTCACAGGAATCTTCACAGATTGGAAGATTTGCTTGAGAAAGACTAGCCAAAACTCAAAAGAGTTCAGGAGGAGTCAGACCTTACCCACTTGTGTTCACATAACGAGTCCATGCTATTTCCCTGTTTGATCCCTCCCCCCCCCCCCCCCCGGATTGGACAGTTGCTCTCCAACAGTTGTTCCTTAGTATTACTGAAGATAGCTTTTGTAGATCTGGGAACAGAATTGATCATGATCACCTTGACATGATCTCCTTCAGGCAGAGGTCTTCAGTCAAAGGCCGGATGGTCATGTGCCAGAGAGGATCAGTTGATCCTGCAAGTACAGGATTGGAGTAGATCAACAGTTTTCAACCGTGACAACTTTAAGAGAATTCTGGGAGTTGACATCTCTTAAAGTTGCCAAGGTTGAGAAGCAGAATAATAAAACAACAAAAGGGACCTTGGAGGTCTTCTAGTCCAACTCGTGCTCATGCAGGAGACTCTATACCATTTCAGACAAATGGTTGTCTAATCTCTTCTTAACAACTTCCAGTGATGGAGCACCCACAACTTCTGAAGAGAAGTCATTCCACTGGTTATTATTATTATTATTATTATTATTATTATTATTATTATTAGTAGTAGTAGTAGTAGTAGTAGTAGTAGTAGTAGTAGTAGTAGTAAAGTTGGAAGGGACCTTGGAGGTCATCTAGCCCAACCCCCTGCTCAGGCAGGAAACCCTATACCATTTCGGACAAATGACTGTTCAATCTCTTCTTAAAAACTTCCAGTGTTGCAGCATTCACCGCTTCTGGAGGCAGATTGTTCCACTGGTTAATTGTTCTAACTGTCAGGAAGTTTCTCCTTAGTTCCAGGTTGCTTCTCTCCTTGCTTAGTTTCCATCCGTTGCTTCTCGTCCTGCCTTCAGGGGCTTTGGAGAATAGCTTGACTGCCTCTTCTTTGGGGCAGCCCCTGAGATACTGGAAGACTGCTATCATGTCCCCCCTCGTCCTTCCCTTCATTAGACTAGACATACCCAATTCCAGCAACTGTTCGTTATATGTTTTAGCCTCCAGTCCCCTAATCATCTTTGTTGCTCTTGTTTTCACTGTCAGGAAATTTCTCCTTAGTTCTAGGTTGCTTTTCTCCTTGATTAGTTTCCATCCGTTGCTTCTCGTCTTCAGGTGCTCTGGAGATGTTTTCTTCTCCTCCTGCATCTTTCTTCCAACTCTATAATACTGTGATTCTCTTCTCAGGAGGAAAGGGTCTCTATTAATCATGCTTGATGCTTTTGATGCCTCTGGTATCTTTCAGCTGTTCAGTCAGAGCTGGAGACTTTATATTCTCTGCACAATGGTTGCTATAGTACATGGACACACTGTACAAATAATATTCCAGCAAAAGAAAGTTAAATTTAATTTAAATTTAATTACATTTCAGCTGCAGGCCTTTTTCCAGATTATCCCGGGAGTATGCATTAGCTGCCATGGTGGAAGCAGATTTTTGGATCACAGAAGCCATGAAAAATTATAGATGTGGCAAGTGAATTAAAGTTGCCCCATTCTCTTTCTCCTACCCCATCCAAATGTTGAAAAAAAAATCTGCTAGACAACGTCAAGCTAAACCGGGTGGACTTTCAAAGTTATGTCTGTATCTGGAACTTAGGAATTGTGACAGTGAGAACAATAAATGGCAGTGAGAACAATAACGTAGTGGAACAGCTTGTCTTTAGAAGTTGTGGGTGCTCCATCACTGGAGCTTTTCAAGAAAAGATTGGACATACCATTTGCCCAGAATGATATAGGGTCTCCTGCCTGAGCAGAAGGTTGAACTAGAAAACCCCCAAGGGTCTCTTCCAACACTATTATTCTGTTATTGTGTTAATTGAATGAAGACCAGCTGAACCAACAGATACAAAGATGGCACTAGGTTACCCAAAAGTTGGTGATGTCAACGCTGCTAACATTGCATGTTTTTGCATTGACAACAGACAGAAATGTAGCCATCTTTTACCTTTTTGCTTTTAGAGTTAGATGATTGCTGGGAGGGGGGATGTGAACGAGAGTCCAGCTAGACATAACAACACTGGACCCAGCCTGAGGAACAAGGTTATTCTAACCTGAGCTGATAAAAAATTGGCGGGCTGGAGAACTGGAGAGGAGGCCCAAGCTTCAAGCTAATTGGGGAATGTGATTTATGACTGTAAATTGGAGGAGGGAATTGTGCTTTGATACTATTTGCCCAGGGGAGGGGAATTCAGTTTTTGGCTTCGATGATACCAGTGCCAATGCTATGCTACTCAAAGTAAAGATTCTTTAAGATAAACAATGCCTCAAAGTTCTTTGAAGAGTTTCATCTGACAGGTGACATGAAGAAATAAGCAAAGCATTAAAAAGAAATCAAATCAAACCCTTTCGCATCCTTTGATCCCAATTTAAAATGACCATATATGGATCAAATCTTATTGATTACCTTCCTATTGGTTATTTTTTCTAGCCTGCCTTTCTCTATAAAGCATGAGATGACCCATGTGGAGTGTGCACACAGAGACAAGTGCTAAATTTCATCGTTAAAGCCATGAGTTGCAAAAAAGAGATTGGTCCAAGGTCATAGACACATCCCCCCCCAAACCATCTCTAGTTGGTGATTGGAATCTACATCGCTTATGTTTTAGTCTAGTGACTCACCCTGATTCTGGAGAGAGAGCTATTCCTCTCTCTAATGGAAAGATTTCACAGTTACTTAGTTAGGAAAATGTCTCATGCAGTCTGTAAACCTGGCAGGGCCTGTAATCATCCCCTTGTTGAACATGGGCATCCTCTTCAATGATGATTTAATCCCTTGGATATCAAATCCAGGATAATCACCTTTCTAAATGAATGTAGGTTTTTGCCCTGCAAACCTTCCATTTTTATACGTATCAAGGTTGAAGGTAGGGAAAAAGAATTTAAATGCTGCTGTAAAATTTAATCGTTGGTTTTTTGGAGATAGAGGCAGTTTTGCATAAAATATTTTGGACTTGAGTAGGATCCTAATGGGCTTTTCACAGCCGATGAAATTAAGGGTAGTTTCCAAACTCTGCGTTGCACTTTGAAGCTAGAGATCTCCGGGCTAGAACAAACTGAGAAGATATTTCTAACTCAGAACTTTCTTTTGTAGTTCTCAATTTTGTTTCCTTGTGCATGTGTGTGTGTTTGTGTAGCTAGAAGGGTGGTCTAAAAGGCCTTCTTTGTGACAGTGAACAATGACTCCCCTTGGATTTCCTGGTAAAGATGGAATAGCAATAGCAATCACATTTAGATCTAGTGCTTTGCAACACTCTTTGGGTGGCTTATAATATAAGCATTATTTGCATCTTGCCCCCAACAACCTGGGTCCTCATTTTACTGACCTCGGAAGGATGGAAGGCTGAGTCCACCTTGAGCTGGCCAGGATCAAACTCCAGGCTGAGGGCAGAGTTAGTCTGTAATACTGCTCTTTAATCCCTGCTCCATCTGGTGACTTTCAAGGTGTGACTTTTTTTTTTAATTTTTTTTTATTATTATTTTTATTCATAATACAATTAAAACAACAATGGACAAACATGACATTCCAGAGTGAATTTTTCTATCAGTTCCTATCATAGTACAAAAAATTTATACATTGTTCTTAACCTCTATATAAACCTCATCTTTTATACAATACAATTATATATACAATTATATGTACAGTTATGTATATCTTTTAATTCTACCATTAGTTTGAAGTCCGAGCAGTTCTTAATTCATACCAGCGGTAAAATTTGCCCCAGATTTCGAAGTATTCGTGTTCCGTTTTGTCTTTCATAATCATTGTAAGCCTGTCCATCTCAGCACATATTAGAATTTTATGCAGGATCTCTTCTTCCGTTGGGGTTTCCTTGTTCCTCCAATTTTGAGCAAAAACCAGCCTGGAGGCCGTTAAAATGTGTAGCATTAAATAAAATACACTCAAGGTGTGACTTTTGATGGTGCAGCTTCAGTTATTTGAAGGTATTCTCTTCTGGAGTCCTCTTCTCCCACCTGATTTGCAGAAGGCAAAAACAACAATCCACTGGGTCCCGTAGTCTGCTTTATGCCACTGACTCAAGTCAACTCAGACCATCTCTCATAACTTCACATGGCCTATTTCAGCCGAAGGAGCTTGGTGAGCCCCAATTCCGCACAGACCTTTATGCACAGAAAACCTTGGTATCTCCAGATAGGATTGGAGGCCTCAAAGAAGCCATTGTTATTAACCAGAAGATAGCAATGAAGCGCAGAACTTTTCTCAGATCGCAGTCTCCTTTCTACAAGCCATACCCTTCTGTGGTTATTCTTTTTATTTACAGTACTTTGTCTCTCTTCCATTGAGAAAGCAGTGGACTTTCTTACTATCTGGTAAAAGTAAAAATTAATCATTCTGGATACTAACCAACTCTTCCTCACTAGATAATGAATTAACTTGCTCTAGAATTCTACCCACTTTGGGTCTTGGTAGGGAAAAAAGGTTATCTCTCATGACCAAAGTCAGCCAGCTGGACCAACAGTCTGGATCATTGGCTGGATCATTCAGACAACATGCAGCTGCAATGTTCTTGAGTGTGGTTTAGTGTACAATGTGAACCTACTGAACATGGTTTGTTCAAAATCCAAATTGATGGCCTGATTCACAGACCCAGTCCCTTGGCCAATGTCTTCTGCAAGAAGGGATCATTACAGCACACTTCCTCATCCTGGACAATCGTGCTTGCTACTGTAGGAAATTTGGAGAACAAATGTGATCTCACCTCTCAGTGCAGAAGGATACAAACATTGAATAGGATGGATGATGAAAGAGCTGATCTATATGTTTCAACATGCTCACACCCGAACAGGAGGGGGACACCCAAATACAACCGTAATTATCTGTTCATCTACTTCAACTTAGTCCTTACTGTGTGGCTTCACCAAGAAGTTCTCTCCCAGAGAACCGGGGGAAAAACCAACTTTGGGATAACTCTAAATGTATGTGGGTTCTCCTCTGGCTGAAGCCTCTGTCTGGATCTGCACTGGTGATCCTCCTTGTCTTTCCCCTTAGTCGCATGCCAGCTAGGGTGTGTGGAAGCTTAGTTATCAGATGTCAAGGAGGGCAAAGTCAGGAGATATGAATTGTCTTGTTCTCTGGCAGCCAGAACAATTTTTGTTCCAGGGACTCAGTGAGTACGCCAATATTTTTTTAAGTGACATGCAGTCTGCCCCCATGCCAGCTTCCTCAAAAATAGACATCTTTGAGAGCGACAATTTCTTTTTTTATATATGTAATATTTTATTAGTTTTCTATATTTATAAATCATAGGTGCTTGGTAAACAACGTGTCGTCTGGATCCATTTGTTTTACTTAATAATACACATTAAATTCCTAATCTCTACCCCGTTTTTCCAGCCATTGATTAAATACGTCCCATATTTGAAAATATTCTGTATCTTCTTTTTCTTTAATCTTCAGTGTAAGTCTATCCATTTCTGCACAGTCCAGTATTTGTCTTGATTATCTCTTCTTCAGGTGGCATTTCTTCATTTTTTCAGTGCTGAGCAAATACAATTCTTGCTGCTGTTAATACATGCGACATTAAATATACATTTTCTTTATCATATTTTTCTGATCTTACACCTAATAAAAATAGAGCGACAGAGTTTCTTGATTGTACCTCCAGCCTGTTGGCCCTTCCTTAGTCCTCATTTTCTATGTTATTTTTTTAATTATTCCTTTAAAGGATCCTGATGAATTCTTGACTCTTCCAGGAATAGATTCTGATCCAAACGAAACCCAAAGTGCAAGCACGTTCCCTTGGGAAGATTATTTTTTTTTCCTTTTTATTAATTTTTTTTTTCATCAACATATGTTAATTTTTCCAATCAACAAGTTGTTTGGAGTTTGCTAAGCTAATACATGTTCAATTCCTAATCCTTCATTCTTTTCTCTAACCAAGAATAAAATAAATTCCAAATTTGATAGTAGTCTGTATCTTCTTTGTCTTTCAACCTCATAGTTAATCTGTCCATCTCTGCACATTCCAATATTTTCCTGATTATTTCTTCCTCTGATGGCAATCCTTCATTCTTCCAGCATTGTGCAAAAATTATTCTCGCTGCTGTGGTGATGTGTAAAATTAAATATAATTTCTGCTTATCCCTTGGGAAGATTATGCCAGCACAGGAAAAAATACAAAAAACTGCTTTTGGGGACATGTTGAAATGGATCTAAAAATAGTCCAGTATTTTGGAATGCCAGGTGAACTGAAATGAATTGGGTTCTTTGACAGATGTAGAAATCTAGCTAAATTTTTCCCTTCTTGTGGGACAGGGTGGGATTCTTTTCTTAAGTAGGAATGTTACCCTTTTTCAAAATCTTTCATTCCTCCCCAGTTCCTATCCTTTGGGGGGGGGGGAACCTTCAGTCAGAATCATCCAGAGCACAAAACATGGATTTCTTTGTCAAGGAGAGGGGTTTGTGGAGTGGGGAGGGTTGTGGGGTCCTTAGTGTTCTCTAAGCTTGGTGATTTTCTTGCAGATGACCCAAACTAAGTAACTTCATCAGTGCTAATGACTATGCTAGATTAGAGGGAGGAATAGCACTGGTGATCTACCTATTTGGGTCATGAAACATCTGCAAGAAAACCACCAAGCTCAGAGAGCACTAAGGACCCCATAATTCTCCTCCCCCACTCCACAAATCCCATTTCCTTCTAGCACTGATTAGGTTACTTAGTTGGGTAATGAAATGTCTGTAAAAAAACAACAACCAAGCTCGGAGATCACCAAGGACCCCCTCAAACTATTGTTTCCCTTTTTTTAAAAAAAAAATAGCTAAAGTATTTGCAATCTGGGCTAAACACCATTTTTTTCCCTCTCCCCCCTCCTCTTTTAGCTGACTTTCTCATCCTCTTCCTTGATGCAGGAATCTGGGAAGGCGGTTCTGTAATTTCACAAACCATTTTCTAAACCTGCTTTTGGTGCAATCATCATCTTGCCTTAATGCTGCTTTCAAATTCCTCTCACCCTCCTCGCAACCCACACAGCAATTCTGCTTTTCATGTTTTACACGCTTTGAACTACAGCCTGGAGGAGAAAAACAGGCTTACCAGCAAGAAACTCCCAAAGCCCAATATATTGTGATTTAAACTTATCATAGAGAAGGTTAAGTGATACCATAATTACGGTATGCAGCGCTCCTCAAATGTAAATGGCTTGGAATATTCACAGCTTTTGGGGGGCGACATGGAGAAGTAGAGTAAAGCCGAATAAATGCTCAAACGGTGAGGAAAATGGAAATGTTCCTATTTCCTTTTTTATAGAAGTCATTGAAGTGGGGCAAGGACCGCTCTATCGACATTTAGCTGAACTTAATTCACATGTCACATTTCAAAGTGCTGCCTGAGTATGTAATATTCCCAGGGTCCTTCCAAACGAATATTCTCCAGCTTTATGGCATTACTGTGAGACTAGGCTGAAGGCATTAGGCCTATATCCCAAAGATGCTTTTTCACGAGACAAGTGGACTTTCTTGTTTTTCTTTGAAGACGTTTTGCTTCTCATCCAAGTCAGCTGAAGAAGCTTCTTGGAGGAGAAGCAAAACGTCTTCAAAGAAAAACAAGAAAGTCCAGTTGCCTCGTGAAAAAGCGTCTTTAGGTCAGGGGTAGGCAACATTGGCTCTTTTATGACTTGTGGACTTCAACTCCCAGAATTCCTGATTTCAGCATGGCTGGCTCAGGAATTCTGGGAGTTGAAGTCCACGAGTCATAAAAGAGCCAAGGTTGCCTACCCCTGTATTATGTAAAGGGACCTAAACAGAGTGGTCAAAAGCCAGTATTGGAAAGAAAAGGTCCAGTTCACTCTCACCGGATGGGAAGATGAAGCTGGCATGGTGGATGAAATGAGAAGACGGGAAAGTGAGCTGCTTGGAAAGGAGGTTTTTTTTTTTTTTTAATTTCAGAAGCCAGAAACTGCGGTGACAACAGCGTTGGGTTCTGGGTTCAGCTGGCCACCAGGTCTGGCAAGTGGACGGATCTTTCTATCATTTTGGGGCTGTGTGATTGAGATCTTTGGGCTCGTCAGGTTTTGCTTTCATTAATTTTACCCCTCCCCTGTTTATGATTTATTTATTTTTAAGTTCCAACTCAATTTTCTTAAAACAGGACCGACCCAAATGCCCCCTCTCACTTAAGTAAGTGACTCACAACACTTCATTTAGTGACTGTTCAAAGCTACAAGGGCACTGGGAAAAAAGTGACTTAGGACCAATTTTTCACACTTATACCCGTTTCCCTGTTTTCACGTGATCAAAATTCAGAGGCTCGGGAATATTGTATTATTAAGCAGATGATTTCATATGGTGGGAAATAGATAACTTTTAGGAAATAGAACAAGACTATATTCAAATAGATAAAATGTGTATTTTGGATATTAGATTTTGTTATGAATCAAGAGAAGGGAAATTTTGGTTACCTAAGGCTTGAAAATTATAAAGGAATATTGATGAGAAATTAAAAACTGGGTAAAAATTAATAACAGGATATGGATTGTTTATGAAGATTGAATGTAATTAAGATATGTATAAGCTAAAAATTTATTGATAAGTGTAATAATGTTTTTATTGAGTTGATATAATAAGAACTGTACTAGCTTGAAAATGAGATAGTAAATGTTAAGAGAAAAAGAGAAGAAATATTTGATGTTGCAATTTGAGATTTGTACTAAAGATTTTGTTACCAAACTATTAATTAATCCAGTCACCATGTTGCTTTTTAAATACCTAAATGTAAAATTGGAAAATTAATAAAATATTATTTTTAAAAAAATTCAGAGGCTCAGCAACTGACTCGTATTTACGACGGTCGCAGCATCTCCTGGGATCACGTGATCCCCTTTTGCAAATTTCCGGCAAGCAAAGTCAACGGGGGAAACTGGATTCACTTAGCAACTGGGTTACTAACTCAACAACTACAACAATTAACAACTGTGGCAAGAAATGTCATAAAATGGGACAAACCTCACTTCTCCAGAGTCTCGCTTTGCAACACCCATTTTGGGCTCAACTGTGGTGGTAACCATAACCGTAACCACAACCAGTTACTAGCTGTAATTGGAGTCCTGCTCAACCTCAGCAAAATTTGCCGCATTGTGTTCCTTCCTGACTGCTTCTCTAGGATCAAACTCTCGCACCGCACCGGCTCAGTTGTCATGCAAGAGAGCCATTGTGTCTGACTTTGCCAGGAGATCATTGCCAAGCTGGTCACATCCCTGGATCAGATCAATATTCTCCTCCGAGGCCCATCCGAGCCAAGGTAGGGAAAGATTTGCAAGACGCATTACTGATCTTCCAGGCCCCATTAAGTCCTCCATTTTCTTAGGGAGAAACCTTTTTGGCACCAATGCTGCTTCTCCCACCACCCCCCAGTAACTCAGACTGCATTCATGCCAGATTGTGCATCCTTAAACAGCTTGCAGAGCTTCACCATCTGCAGTCGAAAGCCAGGCTTTAAACTCTGGACTTAAAGGCCAGGAGAGAAGTAGAGGAAACTCTTGGGACACACACACACACACACACACACACAAAGCAGCTGGAAAGCACCAGTGCTGATTCACAAAAGACTCTACCACAGAAGTCTCAGAATTGAAGTCCACAAGTCTTAAAGTTGCCAAGGTTGGAGACCCCTGCTCTATCGGGCATCGCTCTTGGCATATAAATGTTAAACTCTGAGTAAGCAAACTTTCTGGTGAGACATTTTGGTAAGGAAAGCTCATTCCTGCACGGGTGTGAATTCAAAGCTCAGCTTTGTGGCCCCTTTCTTCTCAGAGTGAGTGGTTTTTCTCTTTCTGGGAATTCACTGGTAAGTTTTGAAGGACACCAACTTGTTGTGATCTTTCCTACCATCAAGCCACCAAAGGAAGTCCATATTTCTGCTCCCCAAGGGGTTCAGAAGGGCAGGTTGATGTTTATACCATGAATGATTCCATTTCTTGAGATCAGCAGAGCTTCAAGATCTATCCATGATTACCTGGAAGTAATTCTGAACATGGGGACTCAATAATTCTTGGATAAGCATCAGGGTCTTCATTCAGAAGAGTCAAAATGCTTTCCTTTCAGTTTATTAAGGACCCCCCCCCCTTGCTACTAAGAGTTATACCACAACTGATTCCATTTCTTGAGATCAACATAGCTTCAGGATCTATCCATAATTGTCTAGGAGTAACTCACTATGATCTTTCCTACCACCATACCTCCAAAGGGAGTCCATACTTCTGCTCCCCTGTGTGAGTCCAGAAGGCAAGTTGATGTTTACACCACAACAGCTTCCAATTCTTGAGATCAGCAGAGTTTCAGCATCCATCCATGATTAACCAGAAGTAATTCTGAACATGGAACTCAACCATTCTTTGAGGAGCATCAGTGTCTTCTTCATCCAGAAGAGTCAAAATGCTTTCCTTTCCGTTTATAAAGGAGCCCCTCCACCTTGCTACTGAAAGCTTTCGTTTTCCACTGGCTAGCATGAAATGGATGCCACCCCAAAGAAAAGGGGATTGCTTTGATTATTCCTCTCGCTCTCTACATTGATCCTTCACATCAGTAGCAACGCAAAAGCATCATTGTCATTCCCTTGGCTGAACAAAACGGGTCAATCAATCACCCGGGCTCTTGAGTTAGATGAGATCATTGCTAGTGCTGAAGGAAGTGCCAATCTCTTTCTATCAACTTTAAGAGATTACAAGGCAGGGAATGAAACAAAAGAACATTGTCTTGAAATACACTGGCGGTGCTCCTAAATCATGCTCAACGCGATGCGTAAAGACCCCAAGCCTTTATTTCTACCATCTGTGAAACTAATTCTCACAGTGCTGCCTAGTGTCTATGTATATTTACCCATGCAGTATGGCTGTGGTGTGATCACTTATCCTTATTATCTTATTATCTATTTTCACAGCCCGTCTCCCTTGGATGCTATCCTGCTATGGTAGGTCTTCCAAATTTCGGACAGAGATTGGGAGCAATTTCCTCCATTTTAAGAGTAGTAGAAAAACTCTCTGGAGCCTCCTAAAATAAGCTCTTGCTTTAAGTGACAATAAACTGCTTTATGCTTTATATAGTCGAAATGGATTCTATGTCACCATCAGTGAGTCCTGAGTGTTTTAGCAGCAAGGGGCACATTGTAGCTCAGACCAACCTTTGACCACCTGTTACACTTGGAGGAAGTCTCCAGATTCTTGTCAGGGTTCAAAAATACCTATATATTTCACAGGGACAGACAGCTGCTGTCAGGTGCCCAAAACTAAGAAAGATACATTGAGATAATCCTATGCAGTTTCTTTATTGTTCCTCACCTGTAGACAGACTCTTGCCAAGCTAAAGCAGATTACTTGCCCCTTTAAACATAGATCCTAGGAACTACAAGGGAGAACTTATCTTAACCCCCCCCTCTTTTTTTCCCTACATAGGCATAATTTTCTTTCTCCCACATAACCTGTGGATGTGAGGACCCACTGAGGCTATGGCATGGAACCTTCTGTTCTGTGCAATAGTCATGTTCCAGGCATCCACAAGCAATGCCAATCCAGCCCATTGTTTGCATCATTTAGTAAAGGTGCCCCTACCAATATCTTGACCATCGTTTACACAGTTGAATTCCCACATCATTGATACATTTATCCTAAGCTTCCAGTGGAATCGCTTTTTTGTGCAGTTGATCCTTGACTTAAGATCATAGCTGGGGCCAGAATTTTCCTTGCTAAGCACAATGGTGCCTAAGTCAGTCGCCCCTGATTTTGTGTCCTTTTTTTTGGCCAGGGGTTGTTAAAACAAATCACTGCAGTTGTTAAATCAGTGGTTCTCAACCTTTTTAATGCCGCGACCCCAACCAGTCGTAAGTCGAGGACTACTCAACCGGTCGTAAGTCGAGGACTACTCAACCGGTCGTAAGTCGAGGACTACTCAACTGGTGCAGCACCGTTTGCAGAATGGGACTTTTGGCAGGCTCAGCAGGGCAGAGACAGCCTGGACAATCAAAAGCCAATAGAATAAAAGGGAGTAGCACAGCTAAGGAAAAGGGGGGAAAAAATGGCGGACTGCGTTGTTTGGCAACCCCCGTGAAATGGTCGTTCGACCCCAAATGGGGTCCCGACCCACAGGTGGAGAACCACTGTGTTAAATGAACCCAGCTTCCACCTTTGACTTTGTTTTACACAGGCTGGTTATCAAATAGCTCCAGCACCCTGCAATTGTAATAAATTCAAAATCAGTAGCACTTTATAAAGCCTTAGTAAGGCCACACCTGGGATACTGCATCCAATTTTGCTTACCAGATTACAAAAAAAGAAAAAGATGTTGAGACTTTGGAAAAAGTGCCAGGAAGAGCCACTAAGATGATTAAAGGTCTGGAGACAAAAACATATGGAGAACGGTTGCAGGATTTGGGTATGGCCAGTCTAGAGAAAAGAAGGACTAGGGATGACATGATAGCAGTGTTTCAGTATTTGAGGGGCTGCCCCAAAGAAGAGGGGGTCAACTTATTTTCCAAAACACCAGAAGGCAGGACAAGAAGCAATGGATGAAAGCTAATCAAGGAAAGAAGCAAACTGGAATTAAGGAGAAACTTCCTAACAGTGAGGACAGTCAACCAGTGGAATGGCTTGCCTCCAGATGTTGTGGATGCTCCATCCCTGGAGACTTGTAAGAAGGGACTGGACAGCCATTTGTCTGAACTGGTATAGGGTCTCCTGCTTGAGCAGGGGGTTGGACTAGAAGACCTCCAAGGTCCTTTCCAGCTCTATTCTGCTTGATTGATTGAAATGTGAAATTTTGATTGCGTGACCTGGGTGATGCTGAAACGGTTGTAAGTGTGAAAAAACGGTCCTAATCACTTTTTCAGTGCTGTTGTAACTTTGAACGGTCACTAACCGAATGGGTGTAAGGTCTACCTGTATACTCATGCCACCTTAAAGCACATACCAGTCATCCTTCTTGAACAGAGTCCAGGGTGTTCTGTGACTCCTGCCTGGGAGATCAACACGTTGGCTATAATGGACTCGTCTTACGTCATTCTGTACAGCACAGTTCGTCTTACGTCCTTACATCCTTCCTCCCACCCAACGTGATTGAAGAGCGGAGCAGAGAGCCACATAATAAATGTATATGTTCGTTGTCCTCGGAATAGATTTATTTGATTCCCTACCGGCCGCCTTGAGAAAGAGAAAGTCTCCTTTGCAAAAGAATTCAATTAAAAACAGTTGAACTGGCCTTCGTCGCTGTGCCAGATGCTTCTTCTGATATTAGATGAAATAGAACCCTTTATCTGGCAATTATTAATTTTCTGTGTACCATTTCAAAGTCAATTAAACGGGGTAATTGAGCATATTTGGAGCATTCTGCAAAATCCATTTTTCTCTCTGAGGAAGCAGTGGCAATTTCCATTTTGTCGTATCCAACTTCGATATCTTCCACCTCGGTATTTATCACTTAATTATCACCTATGCTCAGTGTCAATTATGACCACGTCTCCAAAGGCTGGAGAGCCTGTGAACTTCAGAGATCAACCAACTCCGACTCCCTTAATCTCTGACCTCGAGGACAGAGTCAGACAGCGAGTGGAAGATCAAGGGTCTCCATCAGTCTCCATTCCTATAAGAAGAAATGGGCTAATCAGGACACAGAAAGCTTGCTTTTGGGGGGGGAGGGCAGCTTGTTTGGTTTCATAGAGTGCATACACAGACTGCAATGGGTAGGCTTCCCTACAGTCATAAATTGAGGACTTTCTGTAGGCTACTAGTAGACTTAAGATCACAATTATGCTCAAATGTCTATGGAAGTTCTCTGACATCCAAGTCATGGTTGTCTCAAAAGTGGTTTTTTTTCCAAAAGGCAACTGGAAGCAGGAACAAGAAAAGAAAACAAAGGAATAGTTGGTGATGGAGTGACATAAAGGCAGATGGAAATGTCATTTGTAGCAAGAGATTTTATTCTAGTCCACAAACTCCTTTTTTCCTACTTTTTTGGGTGCCTTTCTTTCTTTCTCTTTCTTTCTTCCTTTCTTTCTTTCTTTCTTTCTTTCTTCTTTCTTTCTTTTCCTTGAAGACATTTCATTTCTCATCCAAGAAGCTTCTTCAGTTCAGTTCCCTCCCCTCCTCACCCTTCAGTCCGAACTGAAGAAGCCTCTTGGATGAAAAGGGAAACGTCTTCAAGAAAAGAAGAAAAAAAAACCCAAGTCCAGGTGTCTTTTGAAAAAGAGCATCGTCGGGACTTGGGACAACTTGGGATTAGAACTGACTATCCTTAACGCTAGCGGTAGTTGTGTTTTAGTACTTAGAGAAAATGCTACTCTCTTCTTAAAAACCACCAACACTGGAGGTTTTAAAGAAAAAATTGGACAGCCATTTGCCTGAAATAGTATAGGGTTTCCTGCCTGAGCAGGGGGCTGGACTAGAAGACCTCCAAGGTTCCTTCCAGCTCTGATTAATTGATCATCAGAGGTTTTTAAGAAGAGATTGGACAGCCATTTGCCTAAAATGGGTGCCCCCAAAAAAGAGGGAGTCAAGCCATTCTCCAAAGCGCCTGAAGGCAGGACAAGAAGCAACGGATGGAAACTAATCGAGGAGAGAAGCAACCTGGAACTAAGGAGAAACTTCCTGACAGTTGGAACAATTAAACAGTGAACAACCTGCCTCCAGAAGCGATGAATGCCCCAACACTGGAAGTTTTTAAGAAGAGACTGGACAGCCATTTGTCTGAAATGGTATAGGGTTTCCTGCCTGAGCAGGGGGTTGGACTAGAAGATCTCCAAGATCCCTTCCAGCTCTATTCTCATTAATTGATCACCGCAGGTTTTTAAGAAGAGATTGGACAGCCATTTGCCTGAAATGGTATAGGGTTTCCTGCTTGAGCAGGGGGTTGGACTAGAAGATCTTCAAGGTCCCTTCCAGCTCTATTATTCTACCATAAGGTCAACAAGCCTGGGGGGGGGCAATGTCCAGAGAACTGGACATTGTTAGATGTCTCCATTGTGGTAGATTTTTTTTTACCCCTTCTGGGTGCTTTGCATATTTTAAAACGTTTATGATGTTTTTCATTTTTCATCACGGCTTTTTAATATCTTTTTATAAGGATAGTTTGTGTAGCTGTGTCAGTTTTATGGATGGCTGTACACCGCCCAGAGTCGCTTCTGTGAGATGGGCATCCGTGCAAATGTGATTAATAAACAAATAAGTTAATAAGCCCAGCCGCAATGCAAGCACGGGCAATAAATGTAAGAATGCAACTCTCCTTTTAGGGCGATTTCACCATTTCTCCACACAGAGCCACTTCCAAAGCAAACTCTCTTCCATTCAAACGAAAGAAGAGCTGGCCTCAAGCGCAGGTAATCCTCAACTTACGACCCCGCAGTTGAGCCCAAACTTTCTGTTGCTAAACAAGGCGGTTGCTAAGTGCGCTTTGCCCCATTTTAAGACCTTTATTTGGCCAGAGTTGTTAAGTGAATCATGCTGTCATTAAATGAATCTGGCTCCCGCCCCCCGGTGGACTTTGCTTGTCAAAAGTTTGCAAAAAGGGGCCGCATGACCTTGAGACTCTGCAACCGTCGTACGTACGTGTCAGTTGCAAAGCGCCCAAGTTTGATCATGTGACCGTGGAGATGCTGCAATGGCCGAAAGTGTGAAAACCGGTCATAAGTTGCTTTTTAGTGCTGTTTTAAGTTTGAATGGTCACTAAACGAATGATTGTAAGAGTAGGGTATTTTTTTTTTCCTGCCTGGTGCTATCCTAAGATTCTAGTAGTTCGAAGCAAGATTAGCATTCAGCAGGAAGGTTTCTTGCAAACATTAAATGCTGCAGGGAGACCTGTGGTAAGTTTGATGGTTTTACAAGTAGGAACAGAAGCTTAATAGTAGCAACTGTGAGAGGGATCTCAGAGTCCTAGTGGACAATCATTTAAATATGAGCCAGCAGTGTGCTGCAGCTGCCAAAAAAAGCCAACACAGTGCTGGGCTGCATTAACGGAGGGATGGAATCAAGATCATGTGAAGTATTAATACCACTTTACAATGCCTTGGTAAGGCCACACTTGGAATAGTGCATTCAGTTTTGGTCACCATGATGTAAGATGCTGAGACTCTAGAAAGAATGCAGAGAAGAGCAACAAAGATGATTAGGGGACTGGAGGCTAAAGCATATAAGGAACGACTGCTGGAATTGGGTAGGTCTAGTTTAATGAAGAGAAAGACGAGGGGTGACATGGCAGCCATGTTCCAATATCTCAGGGGCTGCCCCAAAGAAGAGGGAGTCAAGCTATTCTCCAAAGCGCCTGAAGGCAGGACAAGAAGCAAGGGAGGTAAGCGGTTCCACTGGTTAATTGTCCTCACTGTTAGGAAATTTCTCCTTAGTTCTAGGTTGCTTCTCTCCTTGATCAGCTTCCACCCATTGTTTCTTGTCCTGCCTTCTGGTGCTTTGGAAAATAAGTTGACCCCCTCCTCTTTGGGGCAGCCCCTCAAACACTGGAATACTGCTATCATGTTCCCCCTAGTGCTTCTTTTCTTTAGACTAGCCAAACCCAAGTCCTGCAGCCGTTCTTCATATGTTTTAGTCTCCAGGCCTTTAATCATCTTAGTGGCTCTTCTCTGCACTTTTTCCAAAGTCTCAACATCTTTTTTTGTAATGTGGTGATCACAACTGGATGTACCATCCCAGATGTGGCCTTACTAAGGCTTTATAAAGCGGCACTAATACTTCACATGAAATAATTTCATGCTATCAAACCAAACATCTGATGTACTAAAAGTCAAAGCAAATTGGCGCCAGATTTATTTATTTATTTATTTATTTATTTATTTATTTATTTATTTATTTATTTATGAGACTTATATACCACTTTAAGTGCAAGCACTCTCTAAGCGGTGTACACCAGTAAGCAATGTATATATATATTTACATTGCCCCCAACAATCTGGGTCCTCATTTTACCTACCCCGGAAGGATGGAAGGCTGAGTCAACCTTGAGCCGGTGAGATTTGAACCGCTGACCTGCTGAACACAGTCAGCTAAAGTGGCCTGCAGTACTGCATTCTAACTGCTGTGCCACCATCAAAGGACTTCAAGAGGAGCTGGAGTGAGGTTTCTTACAGGGGCATAATTACTCACAACTGATAATGTGCTTGACCACACCCTCGGGCTCAGCCCGAGTCATGTCCATGGTCATGGTCATCTCCAACACTGTCCTTATTCCAAAGCAGAGAAATATTTCCCCACTGGCCTTGAATCTAAGAAACCAATGTGGTAGGTATAGATCAGTGGTCTTCAAACTTGGCTCTTTTATGACTTGTGGACTTCAACTCCCAGAATTCCTCAGCCAGGCACGCTGGCTGAGGAATCCTGGGAGTTGAAGTCCACAAGTCATAAAAAGGGCCAAGTTTGAAGACCCCTGGGATAAATGGTTAACTACAGCTTCCGTTCAGATATGAGGACAGAGACCAAGGCTGAAAGAAATAGCCTCCTCCTAGCCCATGTTATTTTTGATTCTATAATTTAAAAAAAATCAAAAGGCATTTCTTTTATAACTGATTTTCCCCGAGCCGGTATGACTACTACCAGTTCCACAATTATATCAGTTCCCATTTCTTTCCTGAGCTGAATGCTACAATTCACATTTTAATAGGTGTATGCAATAAAACAAGGATTGTTCACTCTTGGCTTATGCTGGGTCTTTGATCAGGGAAGTGTTAATTATGCCCAAAAGTGAGAGGAACAGGCTAATGAAAAGGAGATCAAAGAAAGAGGCAATTGATCTGAGCTCGCAGTTATTTTGCCTGGTGAGGTGAATCTTCCTTACTCCGGGAAGTCACCCTCAGCATCTTTTAGAGATCAGGAGGTTTAATTATAAGAGGAGGTGCCAGAATCTGGGGGTAGAGTCAAAAGAGTAATCAGCCTAGAATCGTTACATAGCCACAAGTGGACAATCTAATCCCCCTTGAATTTACTTGACCCTGATCTATCCCCAAGTAAGTGCTAACCATTAGTTGAGGGGGGGGGATTAGACTTTTCTGTCCTTCTGATCCCTTTGTCTTGAACTGCCAAATCTTCTTTGCAATTCTTTTTCCAGTTGGTATGATGACTGGCACAACTCCTGGATGGCTAGTAAATGATTGACTGTCTCTACCAGCATGGATTCTCCCTGGAATGGTATATTTTTAGTGCTCAATATTGTTTTAATAATAACTACATGCGCCGTTTGGCAAAGCATTATTCGGGGAGTTGCATAAACAGCATTTCTGGTCCCCGAGATAAATCAGATGCCAAGCTAATTGCTTTGTGGGGCGGAGGGGCGAGGGGCGAGGTAAGTCCTCGTCTGCATATTGTGCTGATGTTCACCTTGTGAAAAGAATGGCCGTTTTATTCATTTATCATCTCGAAGCCCAACACTGAGTGTTTGGCCTTCTGTAGCAGGGGAATCAAACTCAATTTCATTGAGTGCCGCATCACCATTGCGATTGCCCTCGGGTGGGGGCGGGTGGGTGTGGCCAGGGTGGGTCCGGCCTACTGGGTGGGCGTGGATGGAGTGGGTGTGGCCTACTGGGTGGGCGTGGCCAGCTCTACATCCTTCGCGTCAAGGGTGCCTGTGGGGGACTAGGCAGGAGTGGGACAGATCTGAGGGTCTCTGGCAGAAAGGGGTGGGACCAGGGCAGAGCCCATCAAGCCGGATATGTGAAGTAGGCGAGGGCCATTTGCTGGCCACTTCCAGGCGATGGCGCATTTCTTCATTCCTCACAAAGGGTGACACCTCCCCAACATGCACCCAGGGGGCAGGGGCGACGTGGCAGGGGCTGGTTCCTCGCTGTTTCCAGACGGCCTTGTGGAGCTAAGACTGAATGCGTTTCAGCATAGATAGCCACCACAAAATTGTACATTGGCTCCCAGCTGGTCTGGGCCAGGGCCAAGGCAGCGGGGGGCATTCCCTCACTGTTTCCAGGATGGCTTTGCAGCCACATGAAACCACTTCACGGGCTGCATCCAGGCCCTGGGCCTTGTGTTTGACATGTCTGTTCTATAGGCTCAGAAGATAGGTCCTACCTATCATGACCAATGGAGTGACAGTCATTGTGAATCTGGTGACTAATAGTGCTTGAAGTCAAAAAGATGATAGCAAAATCTGTAAGACAGACTAGGCAAGATCATCTCTTTAGTTGAATATGTGCCATCAAGCTGTTATTAACTCTTAGCGACCACAAGGGTAGACCGTCTCCATGAAGATCTGTGCCTAACCTGGTTCTTCAGGTCTTCCAATGGTGCCTCCATTACCACTGTGATTGACTCCATCCCCCTTGAAGCTGGACATCCTCATCTTTTTCCTTCCTTTCCGTTCCCAGCATTAGAGCCTTCTCCAGAGATCTTCCCTTAATATGCCCTACTATTGGACAAAATAAGGCAACTGGCAGGAGATACTAGGTGGACGGTAAGCCATACTGAAATCCACCCACCTTAAAGTTGCCAAGATTGAGAAACATGGATCTAGAATTAGATGCCCAGCTTTTATTTGTAAGTCAGTGTGACAGCTCCTTAGTCTCAGGTTGCTTAAGAGAAGAGCAGACAGAGCTAGGAGGGGTGGAGTTAAGTGAGTCATCAGCCTAGACTCATTATGTTCCCACAAATGGTCTAAGTCCAACCGCTTTTGAATTCTGTTGAACCTTGTCTGGCATCAATTTAGTACTGGACGTTACTTGACTAGATTCTTGTCTATAGGTTTAAGGAATAAAGCTTAGCAGCATATGGTCCTGATTATTTGTGCCTGACAACTTGGCAGTTTTTAATTTGACAAAGGATCCTTCATTGAGCTTTTAAAAAGCTTTTCATCAGTTGGTGGGTATGTTTTAATCAGGACTCTGGAATTTGCTAGAATATTTAGACGGGCATCTGCTCTCTTCAGCCTTCAACAGACTGTTGAATTTATTTTTCTTGGATTGTACTCTAGGAACTGGGTTTCCTTGAAGTGAAATGGTATGAATATCACCACTATTCCAATGAATATTTCCTCTCCCCCCCTCCAAAAAAAATTACTTCGAATTTGTAATTGCTGCTATTCCCATAGCAACTTGGTTTTCTCTGTTAGCTAGCAAATTCAGTTTTGGCCATATGAGTCCCACACAGACTAGATATAAAGGAAATGGGTTTTGAACAGCAAAAATTGCTAACAAGCATCTGGTTTGTAAAGCAAAGATGTGAAATTAGAAGCAGGGCAAAAGGCAAGAATAAAAAAAATGACGAAGGAAATATAAAGGTGGAATCAGGGTGTGTTCTAGACCGCATGTCTAGCTTCTGGTGTCCTGCTAAACCATAACATGAAAGGTATAGTTTTGGCTTAGCAAATTGAATGAACCCAATTAGTCTCTGGCTGTAAAGGCACAAAGAATTAGACTATTTGTAAGGTCGTAATATAGAAGATTTAATGAAGCCTATACATAAGAATCTGGTCAACTAAAGTTCAACACTAAAATGGCACCAGATAAGGGTCAATGGAATTCTGGAAGGGTTGAACTTGGAGCACTTGTGGGAACACGATGATTCTAAGCTTATGACACATTTAACTCCACCTCCCAGCTCCTCCTGCTCTTCTCCTACAGTAACTAACTAAATAACCTTTTTTTAAGAAAAACTTCACAATGTATTGCAATGTCAGCTTTTATGTACTGAAGTCTACTTCATTAAAAGCGGGTTGTACTGCATAAAAAGTAAATTCTGAAACAATTTTGCCGGTCTTGAAGGAGCCACAAAACTCTGTGTTGCAACAGAACAAGCTGCTCCTGTAGGGACACAACTAAACCACATTGCTATGCCTTTTTTAAGGGTGGGGGGAGGAAAAATGCACTAGTGTTTCAGGAAAGGATGGGATGGATTGGTGTGTGAATGCATATATATAAAACTGGCATGGCTTGGAACATCTGTACATCCTATGGTAAGAACAAATGAATTATGCTTTGGAAAATAGTTCAGTGGATTGCTAGTTCCCAAGAAAATATGAATCTTGGCTTTGGACAGGAAACTAAAGCAAACTTGAAAGAAAGAAAGAAAGAAAGAAAGAAAGAAAGAAAGAAAGAAAGAAAGAAAGAAAGAAAGAAAGGAAGGAAGGAAGGAAGGAAGGAAGGAAGGAAGGAAGGAAGGAAGGAAGAAAGAAAGAAAGAAAGAAAGAAAGAAAGAAAGAAAGAAAGAAAGAAAGAAGAAAAGAAGGAAAGAAAGAAAGAAAGAAAGAAAGAAAGAAAGAAAGAAAGAAGAGGTTTGTGGACTAGAATAAAATCTCTTGCTAAAAATGACATTTCCATCTGCCTTTATGTCACTCCATCACCAACTATTCTGTGTCCTTTGTTTTCTTTCCTTGTTCCTGCTTCCTTGCAATGGCACCAACTTTTTATAGGCGTCAAAGTTCAAACTGGAGGCTTGGGTAAAAACAGCCATCACAACGATTCTGTCATAAACTGACAGCACAAGTGTGAAGCCAGAGAACTGACACTGAATCCCATATGGTGTAGCCCTCCACAGCCAGGAGTCTTTCAGGGACCCATGTTCTGGGAAGATGTTATGGGCCTTTTGGTTAGAAGCTTATGGGGTCCGCTTACGGGGTCTGCTCCTCCCCTTCCTTCAGGGAATTGAAGAAACCCCTAATGATTAAAAGGAATTATGATTTGGAGAGACACCATTTTTCATGTGGAGCTGGGTTTATGCAACATATTATTGGGTCAATCCTGTCTAAGTATTAGTCTTAGTTTATTCCTTTGTGGCCTAGGATGCTGTGTTCACTGTTTGATTTCTGATTTAGTATTTTGAAAAACTTGATGAACTGAGTTAAGAGTTATTGTGCTACTCCTTGAGGGTGAGAAACTTTTGAGGTTCATTAAAGTATGCTCTGGGAGCCTCTGCCAATCGCTTACTTTTTATGCATATACAAGGGAGGGAGAGAGGGAGGGAGGGAGGGAGAGAGGGAGGGAGGGAGGGAGAGATGGGGGAGGGAATAACAGAAAGAGTGAAGAAGGAAGGAAGGAAGGAGAGAGAAAGAGAGGGAGGGAGGGAGGGAGGGAGGGAGAGACGGGGAGGGAATAACAAAGAGTGAAGAAGGAAGGAAGGAAGGAAGGAAGGAAGGAAGGAAGGAAGGAAGGAAGGAAGGAAGGAAGGAAGGAGAGAGAGAGAGGGAGGGAGAGAGGGAGGGAGAGACGGGGGAGGGAATAACAGAAAGAGTGAAGAAGGAAGGAAGGAAGGAAGGAAGGAAGGAAGGAAGGAGAGAGAAAGAGAGGGAGGGAGGGAAGGAGGAAGGGAAAAGAAAGGAGAGGAAATTAGCAGAATCACATCCTAGAAAAAATTATAATCAACGGCGATCTCCTGAGACCAAATCAAAGAATCTGCAGTGGCTCTTCCCATATGCTGTTCAAACAATGTATTCCTTTATCAGCTTCCTTCAAAACTTTGGAAATTTAAGGAGAGTACCTTACTGGAGTGTTTTGTGTGTGTGTGTGTGTGTGTGTGTGTGTGTGTGTGTGTGTGTGTGACCGCCAGCCTCTCATTTAACCCTCCCTCTAAATTAAGCTTTACACTTAGATGATGGATAGCTACTCCAAGCTTGAACAAAATAACACCCCTCTCTTTGTTTCACGTGTCCCAGCAGATGCCCTTTCAGCGAGTCTGAAATTTTTATCACTCATTCAAGAAGACTCTTCTGCCAGGCTAAAACTGCCCCTCTTCTCACACTCATTCAAAGATATCATTACAGAATGATTGGCAGGTTTGTATCCAACCCAAGCTTATTTTTAGAAACTCAAGCCAGCAGACTCAATCTCTCTTTCTCTCCAGTTCCATCTTCATAAAGAGACTCATTTCCTTCTGTTTGTCAAGCTGTATTGTGTTTCTCAGTTTCCTCCATATTGTTGCCTTGCCTTTTTCTTTTCTTTAATAAAACATGGCATTCTGCTGTGAGGAGTAAGAAACAACAACAACAACAAAAAAAAAAAAACAAAGCAGGAGAAGGTAGATGAACAGATGCTTCCCGGAAAAGCACAAAAATACAAGATTGAGAAGAGATCAAGACCGAGCAATCAGAATCATGAGGAAACTCGTCTGGTGGGGCTTGAAGTTTTCAAGAAAACATTGGATGTTCCTTTGTCTGGGAGGGTATCAGGACTCCTGCCTCGGACAAGGGGTTGGACTAGAAGACCACCAAGATTCCTTCCAGCTCTATGATTCTCTGCAATGACTTGTCCTTCCCCATAGAGCCAGCATGACTTCCAAGTTCAACTACGTGTGCTTCTAAAATTCTCATTTACATTCCCAGAGGATTTTGGAGCCCAATGAACTGGATCGCACAGCTCTTGTATCTAATAAGGTCAAGGAATTAAATACCTTGTCAATCTGTTCTTGTAGATCATGGACCAGGTGAGAAAGCAGAAGCTAACTCTCATCTCTAGACTTATCTTTAAATTCCTCATCTTTGGGTCTCCAGTGTTAGAGATGATGGAATGGAGACTGAAGGATCCAACTGTTTCTGTTCATCTCCAGATTTCATTAGCTCAAGTACTTTGTTGGAGCCATCGTTCGGTGCTGGCATCGTAAATCTGTGTTGTCACCATATTATACTTTCTAAGATCCGTATCATGTCCAGGTCAGGTCAGATCACATCAGGTGATTCATCCAGCTTGTCTTCCAATAATTTGGGAGATACTTTACCATTCCATAACCTAGCAAATGGCAAGGAGATGCAAACAGAAATTCTAGTGAGGTTCCAGATGATGGTTCAAGGTTCAAACTGTGAATTCCAACAAGAATTTCAATTGAAATTCAATTTCTTGTTCAATTCAAGTCTAAATCATATCTTAGAGAGTTTATTTTAAGGATAGTTGGGACACATATGGGCATAAAAGCTCAGAGGTTTTGTTCAGCGAGAGTAAATTCAAGATGGTTGAAATAATTTGACTTCAGTGATGGGTGCATCTCTTTAGATTGAGAGCTTAGAGTCCTTGGGTGATACTGTCAGATTGTGAATCAAGTCTGAAAGATGAATAATATCTAAACTCCTCTTACATATGCCAAAAAGGGAAATAACCACACCTTATTCTAAACTGAACTAAAGTAAATTTCTATTCTATGAGCTCGGATTCCAATCAGTCAAACGATAAATCTCTTCCAAATAATATATGAATCCAATCTGGATTCCAATGCATAATAAAATTAGCCAATTTGCTTGCTAAGGGGTGCTTTGTATACCAGTTCTTCTAGGGATATGATACGATAACACTTCAATTTCTGAACTAGTGTAACATCTCAATAAGCATGGATAAACTGACCGAATTGAGGAATATTTTTGGTATCTAACATGGACGTTGGAAGTAAAAAAGGGAATATACATTGGTAAATCAATATGTTTTCCCTATTGCTAGTTAGGGGTCTATTAAAAAAATTTAAAATGGTTCTAAAAAAAGAGGTTTCTGCCATTTGTAGCCCAGCATTTATAATTCTGGCTTAATAATTCTGTACTGAGCGTTTCTCTCCACGTGGGAAAGATCTACCCTTGTGAACGCCACATTCCCTATATTTAAAGCACAAATATTCACAGGTGACAAGTCTCATTAGAGAAATATTTTGTATTATGTTTCCAAACTAAAAAAACGTAGTAAGTCGAGTTTAATAAAGGTAAAAATGTTTAATTGGCCTCCCTGTGGCATAATTATGACTCAGTCTCTTTCCAAAGTCTCTTTAAATGGGTACTATAAATTTCAGTTTTACACTAAAACTATATAGCATATTGTAATTCGCTGCCAAGGGATCCTTAGAACCGTGATTCAGCTTGGAATCCACTGGAGTCCAAAATGGGGTTTATAGATTTTCAGTGTGTTTCTCCCTCTTAATTCAAGTAATGGGACTGTTATCGTGAGGGTTTAAAATCCAGATATCGTGTAGTGGGTTTCAGTAGGCAAGGAGCAGACCAGCATAGTTACAACATCATTTATTGACTCAAACTAGAACTAGAGAACTGCAGGCAATTGCCTGTAATTTATAGTCTGAGCCCACGGGGCCTTAACCAATCACAATACTTGAAAAAGCCCGCCCAAATATGAATGTTCAAAGTTTCCCTCCAAAACAGTTGGAGTTAACGGTCAGGGTCATCTAAAGGTTAGTTTCATTTTAGCTTCACAAGCAGTTGGAGTTAAGTTAGTTTCAGCAGGGATTAACACAACTTTATATATATATATAAGGTGACCAACTTTTTTACAATGAGAAGGAGGACACAAATAAATGGAAGAAAAAAAATATCGTAAATAAAAAAACATTTTATTCATTGAAACAATAATACAGAATACACTGTGCTCACCTGTGTATGATTGAATATTCACTGAGAAAGAAGTGAGCTAGTGCGTGCATGTGTGCTGTGTCGTGTTTCTGTAAGAAGTAAACAAAGCCATTTGCGCGTGGCGCACTCTTGCACACGGCGCATTCTCTCAAAACAATTCTCCTGTGTGGAGTGCATGCATCTCATAATCGCGTCTCGCCGCACTGTACCGAGCCTTGACAAATTGTCATGTCAAATACAAATACGTTACATCACACATAACGGATTGGACTGGCATTGATCGAATACGAAGATTTACAGATTAGTCTTCAAATATCGAAAAGGAGGACATGTAGGAGGACACTTTTCGAGAGAGGACAGAACTTACAAAAGAAGGATTGTCCTCCCTAAAGGAGGACGATTGGTCACCTTAATATATATTCAATACATAACACCAGAATTTACTGCCTTAACTCAGGTTTGTTGACCAAGCCACAAAGCGTTCAGAAATCAACCCACAATCTCAGAGAAAAAAACCCACCACCCTCATCCCCAATTAAAGAGGGCCATTATAGTCAATGATGTTTCCTTAGTGTTATTGCTGGTTTTGTTCATTTTTTAAAAGATGACTACCCTATGTTCTTTGAAAAATATTTATAATGGTAATCCATGGTTCCCTGTAAGATTTTAAGGTTGGGAACCTTTATTATTTTTTTCTGGATTTTTTTTTCTTTTACACAGACTGGGTGCTTTTTAAAAAACACACACGCATACACGGGCACTGAAATAAGGTGTGAGGACAAGACTGGAGTTTGTCAATTCAAGGAGAACCTCTGGCTCATCAAAGACACAATCCTTGAAGTTAATTTGAGATTATTGTTCCTGTCTTTAAAAAAAAAAACACCTCATGCCTGATGTTATTAAGGCCCGGCTATTATGCTTCAGCCCTTCTTCTGCTAATGTCTAGACTCTCCAGTGAATTGTGTTGCACTCCAAAGCTACAGTTGCTTTGTGACAGAGCCAAATGAAAGGAAGTTGTTGTGCACACGCCATGCCCGGTGCGTTTTCTCCCTTTAGGATCACTCCTCCAAAGGAGAAGAAAAGCTCTTAAAAAAAAATAAGAATAATGTAAGAAAGCAAGAATCCGTTGTCTTCCAAATTCCACTATCTGTGTTTCACAAAGCATTGGTTTTAGGCAAGCCTTCTTAGGCAATGATCTGATTGCAGTGCTCTCTGAACGTGGCTGTTTTCTTGCAGATGTTTCTTGACCCAACTAGGGAATATCATCAGTGCTAAAAGGGAGTGGGGTTAGTGGAGAGGAGGAGGAGGAGGAGGAGGAGGAGGAGGAGGAAGAAGAAGAAGAAGAAGAAGAAGAAGAAGAAGAAGAAGAAGAAGAAGAAGAAGAAGAAGAAGAAGAAGAAGAAGAAGAAGAAGAAGAAGAAGAAGAAGAAGAGGAGGAGGAGGAGGAGGAGGAGGAGGAAGAAGAAGAAGAAGAAGAAGAAGAAGAAGAAGAAGAAGAAGAAGAAGAAGAAGAAGAAGAAGAAGAAGAAGAAGAAGAAGAAGAAGAAGAAGAAGAAGAAGAAGAAGAAGAAGAAGAAGAAGAAGAAGAAGAAGAAGAACAGGAGGAGGAGGAGGAGGAGGACTATGGGATCCTTGGTGGTCTCTGAGCTTGGTTGTTTTCATGCAGACATTTCATGACCCAACTAGGTGACATAATCAATACTAGAAGGGAGCATAGTGGGGTTTGTGGAGGGGAGGAGAAGGGGGAGGATGAGGAGAACTGTGGGGTCCTTGATGGTGTGGTGGTCTCTGAGCTTGGTTGTTTCATGACCCCACTGGGTAACATCATCAGTGCTGGAATGGAGTGAGATTTGCTCTCTGTTTATATATAGTGTTTTGTCTTGTCAGTGTTGGTGGGGCTGTTGTTTTCTTCTTGGTAGTATCTTGATTAGGCTATCATTTACTGTTTGATTGTTGGTCTAAGTTGGTAGTTCCTTGATTGGAGTATTGCTTACTCCTTGACTGTTGATCTGGTATTTCTCTTGGCATTAATCTCTCCCTATCTGGCTGTGGATTGCTGGCGAGGCTTTGTGTGGGTGCCACCCAAAACAGTTGTGTCATGTCACCTTTGACATACATGTCCTAGGTTCACCATCAGTGACCTAAATCCTTCAAGTTACATGTGGTCTCCTGATGCAGGCTCAGAGAAGCTCAAATTTGAGCCAGCCAAATCCAAGAATAAATTCATAATGAGGCTAGGTTGCTTCCTATCTTCCCTCTTGATTGGATTAAATTTCTGCCCATATTCTGCACACCCAGTGAAAGAGCCAGACCAGGGCTTGGAATGACGCCAAGTGAAGCAATATGGAGCTTTCACTCCAGCCTTTAAATCGCAGATCAAAAGGGTGCCTCCGTTTGCAAAACAGATGCATCACTAGGAACAGAGTCAAAGCAAAGACCTCTTTTGAAGCTTTGCACACTTCTTTCATATATATAAACACCCCCTTTCAAGTGTGACCCTGATACACAAGATAAAAAGAATGTGTCAGCCCTTTGGAGAGAAAGTGGATAGGAACAATCTCAGGAAAAAACAGCTCAGGGTCATGGGGAATTCTTTCAAAAGGAGAAGACCAAGCAGAATTGCAAACAACTTGCCCGTAGGGAGAAGTCAACTGAACCCTGCAAAAAATAAATGCACCAAAAACTTGAAAATAATACACAGTGGAAGGAAGAAGGTTAACTCGCCACATGTAAGTACACCCAAGTAACTTGGATTTGTATAGACAGTGTCAAGAAACTAAAGGTCAAGATGAGCTAAGTTTAGAAATCAATGCTAGGAACAACAAAACCTTATTTTCAGATTGGTTCAGAATACAAGCGGAGAAAAGAAAGAGTAGGCCAGCTGCTCCCAGAAAATGCCAAAAGGCTAACAGGTAACCCCCCCCCCCCCAAAAAAAGCAATAGATCTTCACCTTCTATTTTGGCTCAAGCATTTCTAAGAAGGGAAAAAGTCTGGAATCCAGGCTCAGTTGGGGACTAAGTCAAAGAGAGCTGAGCTGTCTTCCTTCCCCAGCTCTGAATTTTAGACCTGGCCCAAAGGCATCTGTTTGAAGTATGAAACTCAACTGGTGATGCCAGATTTTTAAGCCAAACCGACACTACCTTCACTCCACATGGACCTCAATCCACCTTGAAATTCTCTCCTAGTGGCAGCCGATCCTTCCATGTTCAACCATCACAAGTAGGGATTTTCTGCTCTTTCTCCATCCATCAGTCATTTCCCAGGCTTCAATCACTTCCCTGGCTGTTTTTGTCCCTCCTCGTCCAACAATCTTAGTATTTATTTATTTATTTATGAGACTTATATACCGCTTTAAGTGCAAGCACTCTCTAAGCGGTTGTACACCAATAAGCAACGTATATATATATATATATATATATATATATATATATATATATATATATATATATATATATATATATATACATACATATATATATATATATATATATATATATATATTTACATTGCCCCCAACAATCTGGGTCCTCATTTTACCTACCCCGGAAGGATGGAAGGCTGAGTCAACCTTGAGCCGGTGAGATTTGAACCGCTGACCTGCTGGACACAGTCAGCTAAAGTGGCCTGCAGTCAGCTAAAGTGGACACAGTCAGCTAAAGTGGCCTGCAGTACTGCACTCTAACTGCTGCGCCACCTCGGCTCTTAGTAGGTGCAAAATTGAATGTATGTCCTTGTTCGTTGCAATGTGAGGCTACCAATGAGTTTGGGTCTCCTCGTCAGACTGCTCACTTGTGTTCTTGCAATCTGGCGGTTAGCTTCCTCCCCGTCTGCCCTACCTAGTCACAGGGCCAATTCACTTCTCCAGGCAGTTGGGAGATGACTGATGTCCTTAGTAGCCCCTCTCCATTCTGTATTTAGACATTGTGTCTTCTCTCCCTCCATCCCTTATTTTCAAAATCAACAGGGGACCAGCACCCCTTCCCCAGGCAGTACAATTTGAATTCATAGCTGTGGAACATCTCTGCTAAACCTCCCTTAGAGTTATTTCTTTCCCTTTGTAAAGGCAAAATGGGATATGATTTATGACTCGGCCTTCATGGGGTAGTGTTTATTCCATCAACATGTTAATCAAGAGGATTTTTTTAAATAATACTTCGACTGTTCTTTGGAATCCTGGAGATATTTATCTATTGGTGATTTTCTTGCATCTTTCCTGCTGAGCTCTGCCTCCCTTGCACGCACACACACACACACACACACACACACACACACACACACACACACCTCATGGTTTCCTGCTTCCAGTCTTTCCTGAGCTTAGGAATACAGCGTATTCATTCAACAAGGCTGATAATTTGTGGCAAGCCACTGTTTTCCTGCCTAGACACAATCTGCACCAGTGACAAGGGATGCGGTGTTTGAATTATTGATTTGCTACTCTCCAGTTATAACCTGAGCTTACGCCACCACACCGTCCTGATTCCTTAGCACAGAATACAAATAGTCCTTGACCTAAGACACAAATGGGACCAGAATTTGCATTGCTAAGCAAGGCAGTTGTTAAATGAATTTCGCCCTATGGTGGTGCAGTGGTTAGAGTGCAGTATTGCAGGCTAATTCTGCCCACTGCCAGGAGTTCGATCCTGACCAGTTCAAGGTTGACTCAGCCTTCCATCTTTCTGAGATGGATAAAATGAGGACCCAGATTGTGTCTAAAGGTTGGATCATGGCTTGAATGACTGAGTCTTCACTGACAAGAGGACCCCGATTGTTGGGGAGCAATATGCTAACTCTGTAAACTGGTTAGAGAGGGCTGTAAAGCACTGCAAAGCGGTATATAAGTCTAGTGCTATTGCTATTTTATGACCTTTTTGCCACAGTTGTTAAGTGAATCACTGCAGCTGTTAAGCAAACCCTAGAGTCATTAAGTGAATCTGGCTTCCTGCATTGACATAAAGATCTGTTATTTCTGTGTTCCTGCTCTTTCTTATCCCTCTGGCCCTTCCCAACCAATTGTAGGTAGAGATTGGCTTCAAAAGAAACAGAAACACAAGGACAATGGTTGTGTAATCAGCACTCCTCTCCAAAAGAGGGAGAGAATCACTGAGCATGCCAACCTCATGGGTCCCCAAGCAGAGTTTCTCCAAATCAGGCACGTGAGGGCAATAGCAGAGGAAGGAGGCACAGAGTTACAGAAACTAAGTTTGCAAGCAAGGACAAATCCTTCCTCTCAACCCCTTTTCTAACTTCCTGGGGACACATAATAGCACCCTCGTGAAGAATAGAGGAAGAAGAGGCATCTACCCTTATCTAGAGGTTCATCTCACGAGCATGTCATTTCTAAGAATGGCCAACCAAATAGGAGCGAGAGAAAGAAGTCTTGTTGTAATTACAGCTTTGTTGCTCTGTGGGTGATTTATCTGACCAGCTATATTCTCAGATGATTGATGTTGACAGGTGTGCACCTCTTGCATTCTGGTGTCTTCCATGCGATCAAGGAAAGCCAAGTTCATTTCAGTGACTGAACCTGGTTCATTCTGGAGCAAACAGGAGGGGTTGGCAGACAAGGGCTACCTGAGAAAGAAGGAGGACAAAGAATGGAGAGAGAACCAGAATTCCCAAGCAAGCACCAACCAGACTTCAAGACCCTTCAAATTATTCCGTGTCTTCAAATAATACCGTTGGCAGATAGTATATAGGCTGACTCTTTCCTTCTTTTGAACTCCCTGTTCTTGGGGCACAAATACAACTCAAGCATGACCTGCACATGATGTTCTCAATCATAGCCCTGGGTTGATAAAGAACAAGCTGGAGATACACTTTTGTTTGTCACATGAGACGTAGATCCCATCTTTCCTCGAAGGAGTTGAAACAATATGCAACTCTCCTCTCTCTTGCCTTTTAGCTTCATCCCACAGCTGAGAGACAAGTAGTAAAAGCATGATTATAGAAGATCCTTGTGGGGGACACCCGCCATCATTTTCTCCATGCATTTAAAGCTACATGGAAATAATACTCAAAGAGGGGAGTTCCCAACATGACGTACAGGGATGTGAGTGGACAGAAACTTCCTCTTGAGCAACTGTCAAGATTCCTGTCAATTATTCATAGACAAGGCCCAGAAGGCAATGGTGATGATAGATGTAGCAGTGCCAAATGGCAGCATCAGGAAGAAGGGGGATGAGAAGCTGGAGAAGGACTAACTAAGACTGGAAGGAGGAACTGCAGAGATGGTGGAAAGTCAAGGCCAAAGTGATCCCCAATGGTGGTAGAACTCAAGGCTCTGATTCCTAAGAATGACTCCAACAGATCCCAGGAGCAACCTCAGAGCAGTGTGTCCAGAAGAGTTTAGGATTAGGAACATCTAAGATCCTGCACAGAACCCTCAAAATCCCAGGCTTCTAGTAGAGCAGCGGTTCTCAACCTGTGGGTCACGACCGCTTTGGGGGTCGAACGACCCTTTCACAGGGGTCTCCTAAGACCATCGGAAAACACATCTTTCTGATGGTCTTAGGAACCGAGATACCGCTCCTCTATCCGTCTCCGCACGGCTTCGAGCTGGGGGCCGTTGCAGTGCCAGATTCATTTCCGTCGAGCATCTCCTAAGGGAAGCTGCACTGCTTCGCGGCCCTTTCTGTGGAGGAGGCTGAATTAAGGTCTGCCGGTGCTGTCACCCTCTTGGCGCTCTCTCTCTCTCTCTCTCTCTCTCTCCCTCTCCCTCTCCCTCTCCCCCTCCCCCTTCCTCTTCCTCTCCTTCTCCCCACCTGGGCGCCTCCCCAACCAGGCTGGGCGGAGCTGGCGGAGCGGCCTTCCTGCCCCCCCTCCCCGGCCAGCTGGAGCCAGGCAGGCCGGCAACCTTTAGAAGTGAGGTGAGGACAGGCGAGGCGTGTTGAGCCCCGGGTGTGGCGAGTGAGTGGGCGGCATCGGTGCGCACTTGGAGAGCCCTTAGGGTTGGGGGTCACCACAACATGAGGAACTGTATTAAAGGGTCACGGCATTAGGAAGTTGAGAACCACTGTAGTAGAGGACCTGAGATTGAGGAAGACAGAGACCACCCACAAGGATGAGATGAGAATTTATATAGACTGGAAAGCAAATTTGACTTCGATAGCAATCAGCTAGCAATAGGGAAGGATCCCACCGTTGTTTTAGGCTTTACAGAGAAGGTAATATTATTTCCTGTTGAGTGACTCTATTTCCATGGGCCTCTTAGTCTAGATAATTAATTCTAGCTTTTCCCTAAAATAAGATGGTTGCCAGGAAGTTCTAATCATAACAGAATCTCTTCCCATCATTATCGGAAAGAATATGGAATGCATTTATAGAGTCTAAATTGCTTAGCTTAGCCCTTTCCTCGCTGCTGTTTTTATCATCTTCAAACGTCTACCATGTTCTTCTGCCTCTCAGCAATCAACCCAAGCACTTATACCATAAATATATTTTTATGGCTGTTGACAGATCAGCTCTTCTTTTTTTTTTAACAAGCTGATTGCCAAGTAATGGTCCACAATGGTCAGCTGATGTTTCGTCAATGGGAACTAATGGAGGGAGATGGTCTCTTGATAGCCTGGGATTATTTTCAAGTGCTCCAGAATAAGATGCCCATCAGACCTTGAAGAAAATAATAGTGCTGAAGGAGTGGGAGGGGCAGAGAAAGGGCAAAATAAACAGTGTGAGTGGGCCAAGAGAGGAAGGACGGAACAGAGAGTTTAACTGGAAGAATTCTGAGTTCTTTGGAGAGAAGCCAACGTTCTGGACAACTGCTGAGTTTCTTCTGCCATGATTACTTATCAATCAATAACTCTAAAGATACTGTAGGTGTCCAAAATAATTTCCTCAAAAGAGGATTGCTTTCCTTTGGTTTATCCTTCACATTTCCCCTCTTTGCAAATCTCAGTGTTGTTCCCTCGCTTTCTTAGTAGGGGAGTAAGAAAAGTCATCATAGCAGTTCTAAAACGTTGAACGATGCAGGATGCGCTCCCCTACTTTGGATATTCCAGCCTTGTTCCTTCGCTTCCCTTGTCAATTGTGGAGATCAGGAGCTGGTATTAAGCATTCAGCGATATCCTTCGCTGCCCTTGATGGCTGCACAAACTGTGCTATTGTTTCCCCACGAAATGCCATTTATCAAGCTGAGATAGCGTTGAATGGGCACCTTGCTTTGCATCCCGTTGCAGCGATTACCTGCCGGGGCCACAAATCAAAGGGGACACCCTGGTTGGCGAGGCTCACAGGGAGAGGCCAAGCGGGCAGACCCAAAGGTGGAGTTTGGATCAGTGCTCCTTGCAGCTGAAGGCAAGGAAGAAGTAAGAACGAAGAAGGGAGGAAGAAGAAAAGGGAGCCCAAATGAAGGAAGTTATGGGAGAAGAGTAGGGAGTACAACTCCAACTACACGTCAGGATAACAGAATAAGAGAATTGGAAAGGGACCTGGGAGGTCATCTAGTCCAGTGGTTCTTAATCTTTTTGAATGAATCACCCCTTTGAGCCAATGAGGAAGTTGTCATCGGCCCCCTCCCCCAACATAACCTCTCAATCACAACATAGGAAATAATTCTTCAATTTATGCAAACACTTTTTTTGTTTTCTTTAAAATTGTCATCAGGACATATTGATGCAAATAATTTTTTTCCAGTCTTTTCCCCATATCTCCCATATTCTGGCCAATGGCACGCCATTGTATGGGTAGAGGCTGCTGTGCAACGCGCATGAAGATAAGCGATGCGTATTCACATATGTACAGTGACCTGTACTGAAGCTAGCTGGAGGAACATTTGAAAACACAATTCAATCCACTAATAGCGAGCGCAATCTGATGTTTTTGTACGACAGATATACAGTGATTCACTGTATGAAAAAGTCTCAAAAGTGTCCCCAAAACTTCTCACTCCATCGCCCCCATATCGCCCCCTTTTCGTTCCTTTGCCCCCGCATTGCCCCTTTTCGTTCCATCACCCCCCTGAAAAATGAAATCGCCCCCTGGGGGGCAATATCGCCCAGGTTAAGAACCACTGTTCTGGTTCAACCCTTCACTCAGGCAGGAGACCTTATACCAGAGGTCCTCAAACTTGGCCACTTTAAGACTTGTGGACTTCAACTCCCAGAATTCCCCAGCCAGCATGGGGATCCCTGCCTTATACTATTCTGGACAAATCGCTGTCCAAACTTTTCTTAAAAACCTCCAATGATGGAGTACCCACAACTTCTGGAGGCAACTGGTTCTACTGATTGTTCCACTCTCAGACAAGCCTGTCCTTAGTTCTCTTGAAAATAAAGGGAGGAAAGAGGAAGCCCATCCAGACTTGCAAGATTCTGTTATGGGCTTTACGATAAAAGTCATCCTGACCCCTATTGCATTGATTCCTCAGTCTGGCCTACCTTGGTAGGGATTTACTGTACACCTACCATCTCATTCAGCAGCTCAAAGAACTTCCTTTGTGGTGCTTTCTTCTTCACTACAATTGGGGAAGTTTCATATTGTTTCTGGTGTTCAACAAATGCAATAACCAGCCATGGAAATATTCTACCCTTGGGATGCAAATCTTCCCATATCTTCTTTCTCCCTGTCAGGGAGAGTTAGTCCCTTGCAAATGCTTAGAAACAAACACGAACAGAGGAAAGGGAAGGGAAGGGAAGGGAAGGGAAGGGAAGGAAAGGAAAGGAAAGGAAAGGAAAGGAAAGGAAAGGAAAGGAAAGGAAAGGAAAGGAAAGGAAGAGAGAGAGAGAGAGAGAGATGGATGGAGGGAAGGAAGGAAGGAAAAAATGAAAGAAAGAAAAAAGAAGGAAGGGAGGAAGGAAGGAAGGAAGGAAGGAAAGAAGGAAGGAAGGAAAGAAAGGAAGGGAAGGAAGGAAGGAAGGAAGGAAGGAAGGAAGGAAGGAAGGAAGGAAGAAGAAGAAAGAAAGAAAGAAAGAAAGAAAGAAAGAAAGAAAGAAAGAAAGAAAGAAAGAAAGGGAGGGAGGGAGGGAGGGAGGGAGGGAGGAAAGGAAGGGAGGGAGGGAGGAAAGAAAGAAGGATGGAAGGAAGGAAGGAAAGAAGGAAAGGAAGGAAAAGAAGAAAAAGAAAGAAAGAAAGAAAGAAAGAGAAAGAAAGAAAGAAAGAAAGAAAGAAAGAAAGAAAGAAAGAAAGAAAGAAAGAAAGAAAGAAAGAAAGAAAAGTTTATTTTCTATGGCACCACAGCCATCAGTCTGCTCACCAAGCCTCTTTGGGGAGATTTTAGAAGCAGACTTTCCTTCCTGCGTCCTCTCTACTTTTGCAGACTTTGTTGGATGGGGAAAAGCATTACAATAAGAGAAAAATGGTTTGGCAGATAAATATGCAGATAATAGTTGACAGGACCTCATCTTTCTCTGTGGCACCAAAGCTTAAGTTATCTTCCCGAAACTGAATTGGGGAAGTTATGTCTTTGCAACTAAAGTGAGAACATTCAGTACAAAGAATTTCTTCGCTTTCTGGATGTATTTATCATTGGCTGTATTCCTTCCGCCAGGGCTCCTGCAACAGGCTAAGCTGCAAAAAGGGAAAAACAAACCAGAAAACCCCGTCGAGGCTATCGTTAGCCAATCTCAGCCTGGTCTCCAAATGCACCTGCTCGATCTTTGATGGAGCAGATAAGGCACACTGCATATGTGGGCAGATGGGTTTCCACAACAGGTGAAGTCCATGAGAAAGACCACTTGGCATAGTGGGTGAAGGCACTTGTGGTGAAGGCACTCACATCAGGATACGGTGAGTTATAGTCCTGCTTTAGGAGCTGTGGTAATGCAGTGGTTAGAAGGCAATATTTCAGGCTAATTCTGCCCACAGTCAGGCGTTCGATCCTGACCGGCTCGAGGTTAACTCAGCCTTCCATCCTTTCCTTCAGTAAAATGAGGACCGGGATTGTTGGAGGCAATATGCTAACTCTGTTAACCGCCTAGAGCAGTGGTGGCGAACTTATGGCACGCGTGCCAGAGGCGGCACTCGAAGCCCTTTCTGTGGGCACACGCACCATTGCCCCAGCCCCGCCTCCTCCCACAGACCCCTCCTCACCAGCAGTCCCCCCGGAGGACAGTCACCCCCAGGCACGGCCCATGCGAAACAGCGCAGCCAAGAACATGGTAGCCGCGCAGCGGGAACAAGACTCCGCCCTTGCGCCCCGTCGCGCGCAGATGATGCTGCGGGGCACAGGCAGAAGGCATGGCTGCCATGGTACTGCTGGGCTGCCTGGGTGATTTGTGGCAGATCATGGAGGTGGTGGGTGGCCCAGTGGGCAGGGAAGAGTGGGGACGGGGTGGGCGGGCAGTTCTGAGCATTCAGTCTCTAAAAGGTTTGCCATCGCTGGCCTAGAGTGCTGTAAAACATTATGAAGTGGTATATAAGTCGAAGTGCTATTGCTACTTAGATACAAACTCAGCCAGGTGACCATAGGCCAGTCCCTCTCTCTCCACCCTAGGAAGAAGAAAGCCAGGGCAAATCACTTCCAAAATCTGGCCCCCCCAAAAATTCAGGGACCTCTCTTTTCCTTGCATGTTGACTCAGACCCATCTTCTGCAGAATCTGAGCAGCAGCCGATGTGTTCCAAGCTATGAGTGCAACCTAACCACTCTCCCCCTCATCCTTCTTGACATATAAACAGCTCTCTCCGGTGCAATGTGCCACCCGTACTGGGGTTTAGCAAAAAGATATTTGGAAACCAGCAAGATGTGACAAACAGTTTGAGGGAGAAAGGGAAGCGGAGTGAAACGCTTCGAGCAGCAGTGTTAATGTCTGCTATGTTTGCCGGAGGGGAAGAAATGAAAGTGGGGGGGGAGACAATTTATGTCCCAAACTCAGAAGGGATTCTCTCTCGCTGGATAGGGAGGGTGGTGGAGGGGAAGGAGTAATGCAATGACCTTTGGAATAAATCAAGCGCTAGCAGCATTGCGGTTCCTGCTCCCCATAATAAACACTACATCTACGTCCCTCTCTTTTTCACCCCTCCTTCCTTGATGTGACATAATTAACAAGGATGAATTGTTATTACATGAAAATAGATGATGTTGCTGCAAGTTTACGTAATAAACCCGAGCGTCACATCTTCCTCCCAATGAGCTGGGCAAGCGCCAGAGTGTAAAACAGGAGGAATTAACCACAGGGCTGAGCAGGTAAGGAGCCTCTGTTTCTTGGGAGCAGAAAATAGCCTGAGGACAGATAGGTGGTGGGTGGGCTTTGACTTTGAGGCTGTGAGTCTCCGTCTCTACACAATGGCTAAGACGGCCCATTTGTCTCTCCAGGGGGATCCCCTGATGATTCATGCAAACAGCCTGGTCATGACAGCCACTGCTGGACCTGTCCCAGCTGGGAGGTTTAGGAAACAAAGTCCCTTGACTCCTTTTGCAGTGAAAGGTATACTTCACAAGATAGTCAGGGTCACAGGAACATCATGAATTAAACAGTATACAGAACACAGAAGAAAAAGGCAAGGTTGGGGAGGGAAACTCCCTCTTTATACTTACAGCAACCAATCATAGCGTAGATTGCCAGTAGTCTCTAACTAATCAACTACAACTATGTGTTCTGACCTATTGGATAGTTTACTGTTCCCCCTATTAAATTCAATAACTAACATGATGAAACTCTACAATACAGATAGAACTAGCACTCCTGGGTGTGTTTCTGGTCTGAACTACCTCACAAGGTTGACAGTATCTCACTGAATCTAATTCAAGCCACATCCCATCCTCTCCAACATCAGCCACGTAGGAAAACCAGTTGGGTGGGTGAGCTGGTCTCCAGCCCCATCTGAAGATGATACAGATTGATCTCTGCTTTGCCAGATTTGTGGGTCTTTCCACATCCCTGCCATTTTCAGTTCCCCGATTCTCGTCCTGACTAGCCTTGAAGACCAACCACCGGAGGAGCTACAACTTGATGGCATCCATACATCTCTCTACAATGTGACATTTAATTTTGGGCACACCAGCTTCCCTTTACGATTGTGAACTCCTCCATTCTGACCTTTTCACTGTCACAGCAAGAACAGCCAAAGTCCCCAGTGTGTACCTGGACACCATTTCTCTTCAAACTCTCTCATCCTGAATTATTTACACGGTGCACTTGGTGCAGACAGGAAAAAGGAAGTATTGTTTTTAATAACAATCTGAACCACAATGGCCCGATTGTGTAAAGAAAAGTGGGACCTATATCTGCAGGCAGGTTCTTTAAAGCAATTGCCAGGTCCAGTTCTGAGAAATAATTCTGGCCAGTAAATGTCAATGGCTTAGCTCCATTTGCATGAAGACAATGGACCTCTGTTTGCTTGCTCTTTGGAGAACAGACACAGCGAAGTGTTAGAGCAGTGGTTCTCAACCTGTGGGTCGGGACCCCATTTGGGGTCAAACAACCATTTCATGGGGGTCGCCAAACATGGCTGTCCGCCATTTTTTCCCCTTTTGTTTGGCCACGCCCCTGGCACCCAGTGATGTATAAGTGGTTGGGGGTCACCACAACATGGGGAACTGTATTATGGGGTCACGACATTAGAAAGGTTGAGAACCACTGTGTTAGAGGCTGCAGGAGATTCCTTCAAGTCAAAGACAACTTGAAATTTGGGCCATTCTTGACTCCTGCCAAGACAGGCTGGGTTTCAAGATTTAAGAGTGAGGCAGGGAATGCATCTCTAATGCCCTTTTGGCAAGGAGCTCTCAGCCCAGACTTTATTTAAGGTCCTGTTACTCATCCAGAGTGAATGACATCTAGACAGTCTATGAAACATGTAAAGAGTTGCCTAACTGTTTTTTGGGGGGGAGAAGATCCCATCTGTGAAAAGTAGGTTTGAATAGTTCCTGCTGCCAGGAAAGTAAGGCATTCATCCAGAAGAAAAAGACAACTCAACTCACCTGTATGCAAGACCACCATGTTGAGTGGCCTTCCTCTGGACCAATCCTACAGCGAAGTGAAGAGAAGCAGTGGCCTCAGTTATTGAAAGCAGAAGAACAATATTTAGGAAGTCAAATCTTGAGGACTTGATTGGATTCCAACTGATCGGATTGCCAGGCAGCTTGAGACAGAGGACAGAGGAATTCTGGGAGTTTAAGTTCACCCAGGTTAGACCTCGCAAAGTTGGGAAATCTTGGATTAGCAATCCTTAAAGGCTAGGTTGTCACATCCCTCTAGTAATGATCTTGGCACGGAGTTTTTTTGAGTCATGACCTAAATCCTATTGATCAGTCACAATGTGCACCCATCAATGAGACTCTTCTTGATTCTTCTTGGAAACTTGATTCCTGCTGGTTCCTGGCAATGAAAAACAAAAACAGAACAAATGTTGAATGGCTCTTTCAAAAAGCAGAATAAGCCAACCTGGTTACAAGACACGTAGATTTGCTCTCTCTCTCTCTCTCTCTCTCTCTCTCTCTGTCTTTCTCTTTCTCTCTGTCTCTCTTTCTCTCTCTCTCTCTCTCTCTCTGTGTGTGTGTCTTTCTCTTTCTCTCTGTCTCTCTTTCTCTCTGTCTTTCTCTCTCTCTCTCTCTCTCTGTCTTTCTCTTTCTCTCTGTCTCTCTTTCTCTCTCTCTCTCTCTCTCTGTGTGTGTGTGTCTTTCTCTTTCTCTCTGTCTCTCTTTCTCTCTGTCTTTCTCTCTCTCTCTCTCTCTCTGTCTTTCTCTTTCTCTCTGTCTCTCTTTCTCTCTCTCTCTCTCTCTCTCTCTCTCTGTCTTTCTCTTTCTCTGTGTCTCTCTCTCTCTCTCTCTTTCTGTCTTTCTCTTTCTCTCTGTCTCTCTTTCTCTCTCTCTCCCTCTCTCTCTCTCTCTCTCTCTCTGTGTCTTTCTCTTTCTCTCTGTCTCTCTGTCTTTCTCTCTCTCTCTCTCTCTCTCTCTCTCTCTGTCTTTCTCTTTCTCTCTGTCTCTCTCTCTCCCTCCCTCTCTCTCTCTCTCTCTCTGTGTGTCTTTCTCTTTCTCTCTGTCTCTCTTTCTCTGTGTATTTCTCTCTCTCTCTCTCTCTCTGTCTTTCTCTTTCTCTCTGTCTCTCTCTCTCCCCCCCTCTCTCTTTCTCTTTCTCTTTGTCTTTCTCCCTCTCTCCCCCCTCTCTCTCTTTCCCTCCCTCATTCCCTCTTTTCCAAAGCCTGCCTTGCTTAGAGTTTTGATTAACCTAATAGGGTTACTCAATAGACTCTATTGAAAGCCAAGCACAAGAGGCTGTGCCAAATTTAAAAAGCCATTGAACCATCTGGAGCTGAGATCAGCCCAGAGGTTTTCTTATCAGGTCAGTCGCCATCTCCACAGCTTCCCTTTCAGGCCAGGCTTGAGGAAGGACACTTGTTAGCTCCTTTCCTCCCCACCTGGCTCACTTGCTGGGAAATAGCACCGTCTTTCCAAACTAAACAGTTTATCCACATATAGAAGCCCGGGAGACTTCTCCTAAAGTTCTTTGGAGACATCTAGTCTCCTCAGGGGCCTGGAGACTAAAATATATGAAGAACAGCTGCGGGACTTGGGTTTGGCTAGTCTAAGGAAAAGAAGAAATAGGGAGACAGGATAGCAGTGTCTGAGGGGCTGCCACAAGGCAGAGGGGGCCAGGTTGTTCACCAGAGCACCAGAGGGAAGGACGAGAAACGATGGTTGGAAGCTGATCAAGGAGAGAAGCAACCTGGAACTAAGGAGAAACTTCTGACAGTGAGGACAATCAACCAGTGAAACGGCTTGCCTCCAGAGATTGTGGGTGCTCCATTACTGGAGATTTTTAAGAGGAGACTGGACATTCACCTGTCTGACACGGTATAGGTTCTCCTGCTTGAACAGGGGGCTGGACTAGAAGACCTCCAAGGTCCCTTCCAGCTCTATTCTATTCTATTCTATTCTATTCTATTCTATTCTATTCTATTCTATTCTATTCCATTCCATTCCATTCTATTCCATCTCTATTGTATTCCTTATTCTATTCTATTCTCTTCTCTTCTCTTCTCTTCTATTCTATTCTATTCTATTCTATTCTATTCTATTCTATTCCATCTCTATTGTATTCTTTATTCTATTCTCTTCTCTTCTCTTCTCTTCTCTTCTCTTCTCTTCTATTCTATTCTATTCTATTCTATTCTATTCTATTCTATTCTATTCTATTCTATTCTATTCTATTCCATTCCATTCCATTCCATTCTATTCCATCTCTATTGTATTCCTTATTCTATTCTATTCTCTTCTCTTCTATTCTATTCTATTCTATTCTATTCTATTCTATTCTATTCTATTCTATTCTATTCTATTCTATTCTATTCCATCTCTATTGTATTCTTTATTCTATTCTATTCTATTCCATTCTATTCCATCTCTATTGTATTCCTTATTCTATTCTATTCTATTCCATTCTATTCCATCTCTATTGTATTCCTTATTCTATTCTATTCTATTCTGTTCTGTTCTGTTCTGTTCTGTTCTGTTCTGTTCCATTCCATTCCATTCTATTCCATCTCTATTGTATTCCTTATTCTATTCTATTCTATTCCATTCTATTCCATCTCTATTGTATTCCTTATTCTATTCTATTCTATTCTATTCTATCTCTATTGTATTCCTTATTCTATTCTATCTCTATTGTATTCCTTATTCTATTCTATTCTATTCTATTCTATTCTATTCTATTCTAACTCTATCGTATTCCTTATTCTATTCTATTCTATTCTATTCTCTCTGATCAGGAGATCAAGAAATGCAAAATAAGCCAAGGATAAGAGAATAACAGGAAATGAATGTCTTCATTCTTCATTCCATTCTCTATATCTATCCTTCGAATATAGTCTGTCTAAATCCTGCTTTGCTTTATCTGTAGCCTTCTGTTGGGAGCTGTCCAAAAAAACAAGCAAAAGGAAGAACAAGATAAGAAAGCTGAACAATGCCAACTTAAATATCAGCTGGCATCATTCAGAGAAGCTAAACAGAAACAAACGGAAGAAAACATACATCTACTCAGATTCAGTGGCCAGAAAACAAGTCTTGAGAGAGTGCCAATGGAGTGTAGTGGTTAAAGGCACCAGGCTGGAAACCAGGAGACCATAAGTTCTAATTTTGTCTTGGGCATGAAGCCAGCTGGGTGACCTTGGGCCAGTCACTCACTCTCAGCCCTAGGAAGGAGGTAGTGGCACACCATCTCCAAAATCTTGCCAAAAAACCCCCTGTAGAGATTGGTACTGGCAGTCTCCAGGAATCAACACTGAGGAAAGAAAGAAAGAAAGAAAGAAAGAAAGAAAGAAAGAAAGAAAGAAAGAAAGAAAGAAAGAAAGAAAGAAAGGAAGGAAAGAAAACAAAGAAAGGAAGGAAGGAAAGAAAGAAAGAAAGAAAGAAAGAAGGAAGGAAGGAAAGGGAAGAAAGAAAGAAAGAAAGAAGGAAAGAGAAGAAAGGAAGGAAGGAAGGAAGGAAAGAAAGAAATAAAAAAGGAAGGAAAGAAAGAAAGAAAGAAAGAAAGAAAGAAAGAAAGAAAGAAAGAAAGAAAGAAGAAGGAAGGAAGGAAGGAAGGAAGGAAGGAAGGAAGGAAGGAAGGAAAGAAAGAAAGAAAGAAAGAAAGAAAGAAAGAAAGAAAGAAAGAAAGAAAGAAAGAAAGAAAGAAAGAAAGAAAGAAAGAAAGAAAGAAAGTCTTTGAGAAGCCACTCAAAATGAGAAGGAAAGGGACTTGGCAAGAACTAAGGATAAATCCTGGTGAACCATCACTGATACCATAGCCCCGCTTAGCAACATAAATTCTGGTCCCCAAGTATTTTGGATTTCAGCTCCCATAATTCTCCAGCCACTACAACTATTGAAATTCTAGCCAGGATTATGGGAACTGAGGTTTAACAGCTCCATAAGAATGAAACAGGGAAAAGCTAAGAAGCCAAGTTCTTGTCTCATGGAGCTTACAGTCTAAAACAGGGATGTCCAATCTTGGCAACTTTAAGACCTGTGGATTTCAACTCCCAGAATTCCCCAGTCACTCTTAGTTGGCTGGAGAATTCTGGGAGTTGAAATCCACAGGACACCCCTGATGCAAAACTGTCAAAAGAGGATTCATCTAGAAGGAAGAGGGGGGGGAAAGGCTATGTATTCATGAGGCTTGGTTGGCGCTTACAATTACATCACCCACACATACACACACACACACACACCCCAGAATGGTAAATTAAGGCTCTGCAAAGAAAGACACTTCCCATGCTACACAGCACAAGCCTTCTCCTCAATTATCTTAGCCCTCATTCCATGCATCAGTTACCGTGAGACGGCAGAAAGTTTTCACCAAGTTTCCCCGTCTAATTAAGAGACTCACAGATGTTGGATAATCAATCCTTCTGCTTTCTTAATTAAAGCAATGGAGGCAATTTTCAAACTCTGTTTGAGGATTAATTTTCACCAAAAGTCGGTTTCACAAGAAAGGTTTGAGATTTGTTTGCTTAAGGGGCAGGAAGCATGCAATCCTGCAGGGCAAAATGTAGATTGTTTAATGTTATCATTTTATGGCTGCCTTAGCCAAACCCCGACACCCAAACCATTGTTCATTGACTCAGAAAATTCCAGATTTCTGTGCTGGCATCTAATAATTATCCACGTATTTGGAATCAGAGATGATGGAAATCGTTATGTTAGAAAGTCTATGAGCTTCTGTCAAATGTACATCCCATAGGACAATCCTGTTTGGATGCTGATATTGGTAATTAAAGCATTTCACATATCATCTAATTACAATGCAAGCTTGTGATGAAGTGTTCGACTCAGTTCCCCGGGGACATAAACTATGTCATAAAGATGTCCAGAGAAGAATAAAACAAATCTTCGGGGTCTGGACATTCACAGACAGACACACACACACAAACACACACAAACCCGCAGCTAGTTCCTGGATTTGATGAAGGGTATGCAAATCACTCAAGATCTAATTGCAAGCTTCCATCTGATTGGATGAACTCAGCTTGAGTCAGGTTATTGATTGGGGTCAATGGGGTTGATAACTTCAATTGGAACTCTCAACCTTCCTCCTTCCGTTATATATTCAAGATGGACAGTATTTAATATTTATTTGTTATGAATATGTAGGGGTGTGGGTCTACACATTTGTTGTATATAGTATGTTTTTAGGGTGTGTCGTGTAAGTGTTTCACTTTGAGAGCGGGCAACTCAATTTCATTTTTGATGTGTGCCCTTGTGCCCACAGTAAAAAAAAATGACTATAAAGGTTATCTATCTATCTAACTGTCAATCCATTTTGGAAAACAAACAGGGCGAGAACTCACAACTTTCCAGTGCCTACCTTGCAGCCTTATCTACCTTAAGACTTACTCAAATGGCTATACTTTGTATTTGACTGAATGCTTTAAAACAGCCGCACCCAAGCTTTTGGGCACCAGGGACCGGTTCCGTGGGGAGCAGTTTTTTCTGTGCGTGGTTTCATGTTCTGCCTGCATCCTGCGGATGGGGCTTCGCTTGTTTGTGTGGACCGGTTTCTGGCGTGCCGCAGCCCAGTGTCGGTCCACGGACCAGGGGTTGGGGATCCCTGCCTTGAAATAAATTCCCATTTTCAGATTTGTTTGCGATGGGAGATTCTTTCGGATTCTTTGAAGTTAAGCAGACTCTGTTTCTCCTAGTCCTTTTCTCTGTATCCCATCCGCTTTGTTCCAACCTGCCAGTGGCATTTGAGTAAATCATATTTTACACCTTGTCATAAAATCCTTTCGCTCGCCGCTTCTTCCTAAAGCGTGCTGCCTCTGTTAGAACGGTAAGGTAAGGTCACTGATCAGATAATGCAAGCAAACCAGCAGCCCTGGAATTTTCATTGTGATTCACTGACGGTTGTAAATATCAAAGAGCACTTCAAGAGAGGTGCCACGGGGATCCACCCAGCCCATTTTCAGAGGAGCACAAACTGTTTCATCCATGTAAACTAGGTTAACCCTTTCATTCTCAGCTCGAGACTATACCACAGGCAATTAGATGACATTCTATTTTCACATCAGCTAAAAAAAATAAATCAGCCTCTCTTCCCCTAGTTGCTGAATTCCCAGTAGATCAATGAGATATAGGAAGACCTTGAAAGAGCTTCATTATACCCAAGCAAAATTTCCTCTTAGGCCAATGTTTGAATTGGAGTTTCAGTAGATCGATCCTGCCTTAGCCCTCCCACAGGCTGTGGGAGTCCTTGATGCTCTCTGAGGCAGATGTTTCATTACCCAACTCGGTAACATCATCAATGCTAGAAGTGAGAGGGGTTTGTGGAGAGGAAAAGGAAGAAGAGGAAGAGGACTGTATGGTCCTTGTTGCTCTCTGAGCTTGGTGGTTTTCTTGCAGATGTTTCATTACCCAACTAGGTAACATCATCAGTGCTAGAAGGGAAGTGGGGTTTGTGGAGTGAAGGAAAATGGAGTGGGGGAGGAGGAGGAGGAGAAGGAGAATTGTGGGGTCCTTAATGTCCTCTGAACTTGGTGGTTTTCTTGCAGATTCTTCATTACCCAACTAGGTAAGATCATCAGTGCTAGAAGTGAGAGGAGTTTGTGGAGAGGAAGAGGAAGAGGACTGTGTGATCCTTGTTGCTCTCTGAGCTTGGTGGTTTTCTTGCAAATGTTTCATTACCCAACTAGGTAACACCACCAGTGCTAGAAGGAAGGTGGGGTTTGTGGAGTGAAGGAAAATGGAGCGGGGGAGAGGAGGAGGAGGAGGAGAATTGTGGGATCCTTAATGTTCTCTGAGCTTGGTGGTTTTCTTGCAGATATTTCATTACCCAACTAGGTAACACCACGAGTGCTAGAAGGAAGTAAGATTTGCTCTTATTTTTATATACTAGTGGTTTGCCCTGATAGTGTTGGTGAGCGTGGTCTTCGTGACTACTTGAATAGGCTGTTGTGGTCTGTTAACTTGTTTGTTTGCATTGCTAGTTCCTTGATTGGGATATTGTTTATTTCTCAGTGGTTGGTCTAGTGTTAATCTTGGTGTTAACCTCTACTCATCTAGGTGCTGATTGCTAGTGAGGACTGCTTTGGTCTTTTGGTTTCCTTTTTGGCTTTTTGAGTGGTGTGTAGATGTTGTTTATCTCTGTGTGCCTGTCGATGGCAGATTTGTCTAAGTGTCAGTCTTCCAGGAAATTCTCTGGTGGTTTTGGACTTGGCTTGATCTAGAATGCTCACAGTTTCCCACTTGAAAATATGGTTGAGCCTATCCCTGTATTGTGAAATTAAGAAATTTTCACTGTGTCTTCCGACTGCTAGTGTTTATGAATGCACTCTGCTAGCAGAACTAGTCAACTATGAGGTGATAAGGGATGGAGAAATATTGTAAGGACCCACCCCACTTTGCATTTTAAGAAGACAGAACTCTTGGAATAGTTCTTCCAACAGGCATCCTTTATTAAGAGAAAGTGGTTGCAGGTGTTCTAGACAGGACTTGGGGTCCAAGCCCTCCCATTCAAGGTTTTAAGGGGTTCCCCAGTAGCCCCACCCAATCACCCCCTTCTTCCAGCGACAGTCTTGGGCATTACACTCCCACCCCCTTTTCCTTACTGCCAGCTGGAGGGAGACTTCAGAGAGGAGTACATGAAAGGTAATAGCCCCATTGTTATGGTTAATCCTTTTGGTGATATCCCCATCCAGTCCCTTTGAAGTGTACTGAAGGAAGTGAGGGCCATAAAGCCCCTTTGTTTACCCCCTTCCCTTCACCATATGGCAGAATCCAGAGAAGGCAGAAATGGGGTTTTCTTTAGTTGATAACTAGAGATGAAATATAATTGGATTCTGACAAATATCCTAGAGGGAAGGTATAAAAAGCTAGTTTAGCTCCTCAAAACCTACTATGGGCCATGGTGGTGTATAAGTATCTTGATATCATGCAATGCTTATGATATCATAAACCCTACTCTGTAGATGCTCACAGCCTAAATAATTGGCTCCTCTCCAGCCGTGAATTGATACACCCATCCATGCAATCATGAAATAGTCCCTGCTTGTTCTTAATCCACAGAGCTTTTTCATAATTTGTCACACTCATTTGTCCCCATAATTAAATCACAAATATTATCTTTGGGGGGGGAGAATGAAATTTCTGAATACATTTTTTATTGAAAATCAAACCGATTCACCTGTTCCAAGCTATTAACTCCCAAATGCCATTTTAAAGTTTAAAGCAAATTGTTTTCAGCTCCTTGTTTTTGCTGATAGAGATGCCTGATTTTTATATGCCATTTTTTTAAAAAAAATGCATTTTTACCACCCTAAACCATACTACAGAAAGTGTACTAATGGAAGAAGACAATATATTACATTACAGAAAGAAATTTGCTGAAGGAATATTGGTTTCCCAGATACCGTATTTTTGTTATTCTTTCGTGTCTCTTTTCCTCTCCCAGTTTAGGTAGAAATCTTAATAAGGAAAGCCAGAGCATAAAGGAATCCGTGATTTAATTGGAATTGATCGAAAGCACAATGTTATCACAACTTGTCATCGTAGAATGGGACCAGGAGCAATGTTATGCAGCCTGCGTGATTAAACGCTCTGTTATGTTGTGTTTATTAACATGATTCAATGGAACACAAAGGCAAATGTTGAACAAATGCGTGCACGCTCGCTCCATCATGCTTATATGAAAACAGAGCATCTTCTTCCGAGGATCCATCTGAGCAGTTAGTATGATTCAAAGAAACTCGCCGGTTTAAACGGTATGGAATCCAGCAAGGAAAGAAAAGCAGCACTGCATTGCAAATTTTGTGTGATCGATGACCTGACAGATGTGAGGTCCTTGGTGCTCTTGGAGCTTGGAGGTTTTCTTGCAGATGTTTCATGACCCAACTAGGTAACACCATTAGTGCTAGAAGGGAGAGAGGTTTGCTCTCTGTTGATGTACAAGGGGTCTTGAACCACAATGAATACTTCCACCAATACTGACAGGGCAAGCTACTTGTATATAAACAGACTTCAAACCCCACATTCTCTTCTAGCATTGATGATGTTACTAGCTGGGTCACGAAACATTTGGCAGAAAACAACCAAGTTCAGATGGCACCATGGACCTCAGAGCCCTTCTCCTTTCTCCTTCTCCACCTCCATACAAACCCCACATTCTCTTCTAGCACTGATGACGTTGCCTAGCTGGGTCACAAAACATCTGGCAGAAAACAACCAAGTTCAGAAGGCACCGTGGGCCCCACAGTTCAACCCTGAGTTTCAAATATTTTGTTTTATTGGACCTGGCAGATGCTTAGAAGAGGTAGGTTAAGGTAGGAGATGAATAGGTTGCACGTGAGATCTTTCTGAACCAACTTTGGGTGGCATGGCAGCTTGTAGGAGGTGACCAGGCTGAGCCCGAGGGGGGGGGTCACGCACCTCCTCAGTCTGAGTTCCTTTGAACCCGCAGGAGAGTAAAGTCCAGCCCATCTTGAATCCCTTTCTGTTCTTAATTCCTGCAAATTTCTCTTGACTGCTAGTAGTTCAGATTCCTGTAGAGAGCTTAAGCTTGCAATACATTTTTATACTCATCTGAACTGCCAGAATTTCCTGACACAGCTACTAGGTATCCCAAGAAAGTCACCATAGGGTGTCAAAAATGCTATCGTTCCCCTCCCCAGCAAGAGACTCATTTTCCTTGAAAAGATTTTCACATTTCTTCTTTGAAAGAGTTCCAGACAAGTGTCAACCAGTTGCTGGAATTGGGTCTGTCTAGTTTAATGAAGAGAAGGACGAGGGGGGACAGGACAGCAGTGTTCCAATATCTCAGGGGCTGCCCCAAAGAAGAGGGAGTCAAGCTATTTTCCAAAGTGCCAGAAGGCAGGACAAGAAGCAACGGGTGGAAACTAAGCAAGGAGAGAAGCTGGAACTAAGGAGAAACTTCCTGACAGTTACAACAATTAACCAGTGGAACCACCTGCCTCCAGAAGCAGTGAATGCTCCAACACTGGAAGTTTTTAAGAAGAGATTGGACAGCCATTTGTCTGAAATGGTATAGGGTTTCCTGTCTGAGCAGGGGGTTGGACTAGATGACCTTCAAGGTCCCTTCCAACTTTATTATTATTATTATTATTATTATTATTATTCCATAATGTGAAAATCCCCCCAATTATTCCTTCGTTAGGTCTCCTTCCAGTCTGTGTAAAAACCTTTTGGTGTGCTAAATAAGGGAGGGGAAAAAAATGCTTAGCTCTCCCCCAAGGAACCATCATACAAAGCTGAGGGGTAGACTAAGCAACAAGGCATCCTACACTGTTCCATCATAAATGTGATGTGAAAAAGACGCCGGAAAGCTTATCAGATAATAACATCCAGGATGAAATTCCTCATGCTTCTCATTTTTTCTGGGTCACCTTTATCAGTGCTTTTTTCACTGCTGACCTCCTGGGAATATATTCCTTTTAGAGACGCTGGGGAGTTTCAGCCTAACGTGGTTAAGAAACGTGACTTTTTTTTTAATTTCTCCAGCGAAACCAGGAAACTCGTCGGCTAATCTATGGATTCACAAGACCACCAAGGCGCATTCGGTTGTACAAAATACCACTGAAAATCAACATCCGTCTTTGCTGATCTAAATAACTCTTTTTTAACTTGGAAAGAAGAAAAAAAAACCCAATTCCTCTGTTTTTGTTCACAGCCTGCTAGAGATCAACGTTTTTCATCTAAGGTGGGGTGACAGATCGACTAACTTCAGGTTGTTCAAAATTCAGCCCTTACATTTTAGACGCAATGGCTTAGGGAAGGGGTGTCTAACTTTAGCAACCTTAAGACCGGTGGACTTCAGCTCTCAGAATTCCCCAACTAGTCATGCTAGCTGGGAATTCTGGGGGTTGAAGTCCACAAACTGGGGGATTCTGGGAGTTAAAGTCCACAGGTCTTAAAGTTGACGAAGTTGGGCACCCCTGGCTTAGAGTATAATCTGGAACTTCAAAGTATCTTGTAGATCCTCCATCAAGGGTCCCACTGATCTCAGAACCCATCATCCTTCACTCAGCGCACTTAATGGTCATGCTGAGGGAGAAAGAAGGGTCTGGAAGTCCTGCCCAACTGAAGGCCACCCTTGCCACACCTGTATCCATTTCAATCTGCTCCTTTCTTGCTACCGCAACTCAAGGTCCGAGCAAACCTCCCAAACGCTCTCTCTCTCTCTCTCTCTCTCTCTCTCTCTCTCTCTCTCTCTCTCTCTCTCTCACACACACACACACACACACACACACTCACACACACTCTCTCTCAATCTCACTCTTTCTCTCTTACTCTCTTTCTCTCTTACTCTCTCTTACTCTTTTTCCCTCTTTCCCTCTTACTCTCTTTCCCTTTTTCTCTCTCTCACTCTCACTCTCTCACACTCTCACTCTTTCTCTTACTCTTTCTCTCTTTCTCTCTTACTCTCTCTTACTCTCTTTCCCTTTCTCTCTTACTCTCTTTCCCTCTTTCCCTCTCCCTCTCACTCTCTCTCTCACTCTCACTCTCACTCTTTCTCTTACTCTTTCTCTCTTTCTCTCTTACTCTCTTTCCCTCTTTCTCTCTTACTCTCTTTCCCTCTTTCTCTCTCTCTCTGTCTCACTCTCTCTCTCACTCTCACTCTTTCTCTTACTCTCTTTCTCTCCCTCTCTCCCTCTCCTTCTCTCCCTCTCTCTATCCTTCAGTCCTTTCCCTTCTCCTTCTCCCTTTCTTTCTCCCTCTCTCCCTCTCCTTCTCTCCTTCTCTCTATCCTTCACTCCCTTTTCCTCTCTCTCTCTCTCTCTCTCTCTCTCTGTCTGTCTTTCTTTTTGTGCCCCTGACACCGACAGCCAGATTTCTGCACTCTCCAGAGCTTGCTGAAAATATTGTGCATGTTTCTTTGCGCCACATAAAAAGTGTGCCTGATGGTAGGAAAAGACAAATCCACCCCAGGTGAATTGGAACCAGTCAAGCATATGCAACGGATAGCTCTCTCTGCAGCGAGGAAATGTCCTCGCTCTGGGAAGAGGGCCTGAATTATGCCTACCACACAGGGGCGGCTTTCAGCCCTTCCCCAAACGCAGCGAGTTAAAATTCCGTGCAGAAGGGGTGCAAAGCTGCAGCTCTCATTCCCGGCCCCACGAGATCTACCACCCTTGCTCTCTCCGCTCTGCTCCCCTCAGTTTAATAAAGGGCTTTATTGCACAGGTGGCTAATTAAATGCTGGCTTATTAGAAAACATGTTTTGTTTGAGGTTTAACAGCTCCATCAGGTGCAGCCGCTGCTGCTGCTGCTGCTGCTGCTGCTGCTGCAGTGGTACTAAATATAAATAGGTCTTCAGTTGCGGCACTGAGGATGGAGCCTTAAAGGGCCAGAAGAGGACCATCTCACTGCAGGAAGGGGAGGACGGGGCCAGACGCAGGCAGAGGTTGACCCTAGAACAGTGGTTCTCAACCTTTTTAATGCCGCGACCCCCAACGGGTCATAAGTCAAGGACTACTCAACCGGTCGTAAGTCGAGGACTACTCAACTGGCGCAGCACCGTTTGCAGAAGGGGACTTTTGGCAGGCTCAGCAGGGCAGAGACAGCCTGGACAATTCCTATTGGCTTTGGAAAGCCAATAGAATTAGACTCTATTCAAGAGAGTCTATTCTATTGACTTTCAAAAGCCAATAGAATAAAAGGGAGTGGCACAGCTAAGGAAAAGGGGAAAACAAAATGGCGGACTGCATTGTTTGGCGACCCCCGTGAAATGGTCATTCGACCGCAAATGGGGTCCCGACCCACAGGTTGAGAACCACTGCCCTAGAATCACGAGCAGTTGTGGTGCAACGGGCAGGGAGGTGTTCTCTGCTTCTGTTTGGGATTATTAGAAACCTTCCGGGATTATGAAACGATCCAGTGGGATGAGCTCTTCCTTATTGGCCCTGGGATTGAAAGTAAGTGCCCGGCCACCCGCCTTGATCAGCCCCCTCTTTTGTATGGGGATCAGTGGTCAGTTTAGTCTGTCAGCTGGCCACTGGAAGGGAAACTCTCATAGCTGACGTCCAGAAATAGTTCTTTGGGCCCTGAGTCTGGTGGAGATTTGAGCGAAGGTGAAGAGGGGTGGATGGGTAAGAGCCTCTCCCGGGTCATCTGGGATGACACTAAACTTGATTGAACTACCTCAGATGTCCTTCCTTCCTTCCTTCCTTCCTTCCTTCCTTCCTTCCTTCCTTCCTTCCTTCTTTCCTTCCTTCCTTCCTTCCTTCCTTTCTTTCTTTTTTCTTCCTTTCTCTCCACCCATACCACTTTTCTTTCTTCCCTCTTCCACAGTAACTTCCTTCCTTCCTTCTCTTTCTTTCTTTCTTTTTCCTTCCTTCCTTCCTTCCTTCCTTCCTTCCTTCCTTCCTTTCTCTGCATCCATATCACTTTTCTTTCTTCCCTCTTCCACTGTAACTTCTTTCCTTCCTTCTCTCTCTGTCTCCCTCCCTCTTCATCTATGCTGGCTTGAGAATTCTGGAGGTTGAAGTCCACACCATTCTTAAGGTTCTCAAGGTTGAGAAACTCCAACATCCAATTCCCTATTTCTGGGCCATATTTCTCTTTCTTCTTCTTCTCTTTGGATGCTTCTTTACAACCAGAGAGGAACCTCTAACCTCTTTTTCCATCTCTCCCCTCCACCCACCCAAATTCTACCTGCCTCTTCTCCTTTTAACTTTGGATCACAAGCTCTGCTCTGGCTGGTTCCCCCCTCTGATGATCAGGCACTATTTACACATCCCCTTAGTCTGTTTGCTATGATTCCTACCACATGTTTGCTGCTCAGTTGAGTTTATTTAATAATGCAAATGTTGTAGAGCGGAGGAAACAGCAGCTATTAAGAGAGAAAGGAGATTTTTTTTTCCTTCTTCTAACCAGACCATCACTCAACTCCACAAGGGAGAGTCAAAAATACCGCACTTTGAATTGCTCATGCAGACGCAAAGGAATGGAGTAAATCAAGATCTAATCTCAGGGAATGTTAAAATGAATCCTTTAGGTAGGTTATGGGTGGAAGCATTTCCATTACAGTTAGACCTCAACTTACAACAATTCATTTAGTGACTGTTGAAAGAGTACCGGGTGAGACAGCAGGTGACCTCCCAAGCAAAGCCTTCAGAAGTCAGTGCTGGAGATGTGTTTCAGTGATCCCCAATAAATTAATAATAATTATATAGAAATAATAATATATGATTATTAATAGACTGGGAAAATAAAATTCCCACCCACCAGTCCCATCCCTCCCTTTTAATTATCTGAAGAAATTGACCAGTACAAAATTTTCTAGAAAAATGTCAGTGGAGTTCTCTTTTTTCTCTCTCTCTCTCTCCCCCCCTTTCTGTCTTTCTCTCTCTCTCTCTCTCTCTCTCTCTCTCCCTCTTTCTCTTCTCTCTCTCTTTCTCTCTCTCTGTCTTCCTCTCTCTCTCTCTCTCTCTCTTCCTCTTTCTCTCTCTCTCTCTCCTCTCTCTCTCTCACACACACACACACACACACACACATATTCTTCCATTCTCTCCCTCTCTTCCCCCCCCCCCTCTCTCTCTGTCTCTCGGTTTCATTACTGCTGACAAAGATGTCATCTGCTTGGAGTAATTATCCAAACAAGTGGACATTGTGCTGCCAAAGGAAAGGGGAAAAAAAGGCAGCTGGAAGATAGAAGGAGGACGTGGCACGGGAAGCCAGCTTCACAAAAACTTCTGTCAAATTCACTAAAGATGTAAGTGGGTCTGACAGCACCAGTGCTAATCGGTGACTCACTCTTTGGATATTCCTGTCATGCCACTGAATGGACGCTGGCGGAGAAGAAGGCCTATCAAGTTGGCAGCTAAGGCTATGGAGATGCTCAGCCTTGTATGGTGGTTTCAGATGCCACCTCCATTCCAGGTATATTGAGAGCTGTGCTGCACACTGAGAGCTTCTGCGCCAGAGATAAATTTCTTGGCCAAATAAAGTACAGTGGTACCTTGGTTTTCTCATTAATTAGTTCCGGGAGACGTGATGAGTACCAAAAACAATGAGTACTAAAACAATGTTTCCATAAGGAATAATATAGTGAGTTACAAGGTAGCCGACAAGGACAAGTTCGACTTGTGCATTGAGTACCAAACAAATGATGAGTACTGGGACAAAATTTTCATGTCAAAATGTGTTGAGTACCCAAATATGATGAGTTTCAGAGCAGTTGAGTACCAAGGTATCATTCTATTCTATTCTATTCTATTCTATTCTATTCTATTCTATTCTATTCTATTCTATTCTATTCTATTCTATCTATCTATAATTCTATTCTATTCTATTCTGTAATTCTATTCTATTCTATAATTCTATTCTGTAATTCTGTAATTCTATTCTGTAATTCTATTCTATTCTATTCTGATATTCTATTCTGTAATTCCAGACCCGCCTAGGAGAAATTGTAGGAGAAAATTTTCTTCTGGAGAGCTTCTGCAAAAATTCAGCAAGCCCTTGTGTCCATGTCTTCTGTTTGGTTTCCTTGTTGAAAGTCTAGAGCTGGTGAGAGCTGCATCATCATCATCATCACAACAACAATTATTATTATAATAATAATAGAGTTGGAAGGGACCTTGGAGGTCTTCTAGTCCAACCCCCTGCTCAGGCAGGAAACCCTATACCATTTCAGACAAATGGCTGTCCAATCTCTTCTTAAAGACTTCCAATGTTGGAGCATTCACAGCTTCTGGAGGCAGGTTGTTCTTGACCATGTTGCTTGACCACCTACACAAGTGAGGCATGATTTCTTCTCGCCTTATTTCCTTGCTTCATTGCATTGGAAGAAGAAGAAAAAATAGGAGCACACACTTCTAGTAAGAGGTTGTCATTCACATGATGAGAATAGGCTCAGGGGGTTGAATACAGACAGACTGGAGGGAAAAAAGAAGAAGGAGAACGATGGAGAAGACCTGATCAAAGTCTGCGCTGGAAATGCCTCCAAGGGAACAGCAAACTTGAAAGAAGAAGATTATCTGGTATGTCAAGGGATGGCAGGTTGCGGAATGATGGCCTAGAGCAAGATAGAGAAAAGTTGAAGTATTGGAAAGAAAAAAGGGAGAAGAGTCTTACAGCAGAATTACAAAAGAATGGAAGATTCCCCTAGAAGAAGGAGAACAGCAGATTAGACAGCTGATGACATCCCAAGCAAGTCTTGAGATGTCAGTGCTAGAGATGTGATCCTCAGTAAGCTCCCAAGATGTGAAGGAATAAGGGCACCATGACCTGTGAATTCCCAAACCAACTCAGTCAAGGCTAAAAGGGGCATGGTAACCCTAAGCATTACCCCCACATACCTGGATGGGTTTTGCAGTCACAGAGTGCAACCCACAGGGGAAACGTAGCAAGGCATTGTCTTCTCTAAATCTGCCCTCTAAAAGCACATGGCAAGTAAACACGGAAGGAGATGCTGGGCAAAAATACGGGCCTCCCACCGTAAAAAAATATGAAAGTCAAAACAGTCTACTTCTTTGTCAAAGGACAGAAAACCAACTATGCAACTTGCTTGTTCTCGGGGGACATTGATTGATGCAAAGATGTCCAGCTGCAGAGATGAAGCATTCTTCAACCATGTAGGAGACCAAGAAATTAAGTCTCTTTCCTCAATTCCTAGGGAAGGATCATTGCTATCAAGTGAAGACAATTGTTTAGACGTGCCGGTAGCTTCACCTCATAGCAGGAGCGGAGAAGGGAAGGGAAAGGAGGAGGAGGAGGAGGAGGAGGAGGAGGAGAAGGAGGCAAACACTTTCAAAAGTTTTGCCCCTCGGAGACAGCAAGCAGAGGTTGTTGAAATCTCACAAAGTTTAGCAAACAGGTACTGTATTAGGATGATTTAGAGCAGTGGTTCTCAACCTTTTTAATGCTGCGACCCCCAACCGGTCGTACGTCGAGGACTACTCACCGGTCGTAAGTCGAGGACTACTCAACTGGTGCAGCACCGTTTGCAGAATGGGACTTTTGCGGGCTCAGCAGGGCAGAGACAGCCTGGACAATTCCTATTGGCTTTTGAAAGCCAATAGAATTAGACTCTATTCAAGAGAGTCTATTCTATTGGCTTTCAAAGCCAATAGAATAAAAGGGAGGAGCACAGCTAAGGAAAAGGGGGGGAAAAATGGCGGACTGCGTTGTTTGGCGACCCCCGTGAAATGGTCGTTCGACCCCAAATGGGGTCCTGACCCACAGGTTGAGAACCACTGATTTAGAGATAATTTAGGAAACGTAGCCACAGGTCCTATGTGTAATGATTCCCGAAGGCTACTGGTTCCTATTGGAAGGAGACAGCTCTCAGCTTACACTTGGTATAAACCCATTTCTTCCTGATCCTAGTCTCCCTACTTCTCGGTATGTTCAGTAGGACATTGTTAAAATAAACAGTTTCATCATCAGGACTCTGGAATGCAAATTTTTAGCTTCACTGGTTCAGAATGACTGGGTTTGAAACAGATCCAATGAGCAGAAAACACCTTCACGAGTTTTAAATTACCTGCCACCCCCTTTTTCTAGGATATACATCTAGGATAGAAAGACGGTTTGGCTTGGCTCTCCACTTAAAATTCAGAGTATTTAAAAAATAACAAGGAGAAGGAGGGGTGGAAAGGGAGCTGGAAGAAAAGGCAGCAGCTTGTGAATGAAGTATATCTGGCTTGGGGAATTCAGCCTGACATTTCCTGTTAGGAGGAAACCTTGATTTGTTTCAGCAGAGAAGTTATGTAAGTGGCACTTTAGCAAAGAGATGCAATAGGTACAAGATCCAGGATCCCAACAGGCCATAGGCAAGAGATTTGGGTACTAGGTGAAGGAGGGGCACAGCCTGGGGGGGCAGAGTCAAAAGAGGAATTAGCCCAGAGTCTCTACGTTCCCACAAGTGATCCCAGACCAGCCCCTCTTGAATTCTGTTAATTCTTAGTTAATGCCAAAATAGCGCTAACCGTTAGTTGTGTGGACTCCTGAGCGATAAATCAGTTTAATTGAAACTTAACATGTGGGTCTAGCCTTTCATGCCTATACAAGTTTAATGATTTTGTATATGAGTAGCTATAATTTCTGCCGTCTACAGAGATTATTGGAAAGGCCTTTCAGTTCTTTCCTTTCTTCATCTACCTTTGCCTTTCTTCCCTCCCTCCCTCCCTCCCATTTCCTTCCTTTCTTCCCTTGCTTCTGTTTCCTTCCTTCCTTCCTTTTTCCCTCCCTCCCTCCCCATTTCCTTCCTTCCTTCCCTCACTTCTGTTTCCTTCCTTCCTTCTTCCCTCCCTCCCTCCCATTTCCTTTCTTTCTTCCCTCCCTCCTGTTTCCTTTTCCTTCCTTCCTTCCTTCCTTCCTTCCTTCCCTCCCTCCTGTTTCCTTCCTTCCTTCCTTCCCTCCCTCCTGTTTCCTCCTCCTTCCTTTCTTTCTTCCTTGGACTGGAGGGGCCACAGGCCAAGGTTGCTCCCAGTGACTCAAACCATCTCTGCCCAGCTGCTGGGCTCTTCATCCCGGCAAGCGCAAAGGGGCTGAAACTTTTCCACTGAGCTACCTGCAGCCCTCAAAAATCAATGATTCTGATTAGAGGGAACACTGGGGGAATAGCAATCAGGAAGTGAGAGAGGAATAAATTACAACTGTTTCCCTCGGGCCCCTTATCGTCCCTAGCCAATCTCGGAGGGATCCTGCACTAAGCATAACGAATGGACAGTCAGGGAAACAGACTCTGAGCTGAGAGCAGAGGGGAAATGTGCCTCCCTTGGAGGGAGGGAGGGAGGGAGGGAGGGAGGGAAGGAGGACAAAGAGGGAAGAAGGAAGGGAAGGGAGGGAGGGAGGAGAGAGGAGGGAGAGGAGGGAGGGAGGAAAAGGGGGATGAAGGAAGGGAGGGAGGGACGGAGGGAGGGAGGGAGAGAGGGAGGACAAAGGGGGAAGAAGGAAGGGAGGGAGCGAGGACAAAGGGGGAAGGAAGGAAGGAAGGAAGGAAGGAGGGAGGGAGGGAGGGAGGGAGAGAGGGAGGACAAAGGGGGAAGGAAGGGAGGGAGGGAGAGAGGGAGGGAGGACAAAGGGGGAAGGAAGGGAGGGAGGGAGAGAGGGAGGGAGGACAAAGGGGAAGGAAGGGAGGGAGGACAAAGGGGAAGGAAGGAAGGAAGAAGGAAGGAAGGAAGGAAGGAAGGAAGGAAGGAAGGAAGGAAGGAAGGAGGGAGGGAGGAGGGAGGGAGGGAGGACAAAGGGGGAAGGAAGGGAGAGAAATAGTTTCCATCTCCAGGACATAAAAAGACATCCTTCATCATCCAAGTCAGGTTTTGGGCACTGCTATCATCCTGGGGCTTCAGGAGGTGTCAAGGTGAGGGCCATGTAACAATTGAATTTTCCCAACCCAAGGAGAGGCCTGTTGATTGATAACTCCATCACAAGCTGCCATTTCTGAATGTTCCTCAGATGTTGCATGAAATTCAAATTACACTTCCTCGTCTGCCACTTCGTTAAATGACTAATTGTCAACTTAAAAAAAAACTACATAGAGGAAGAACAAGTGCTTAGGGCTGGCAACTTGGAAGGGTAGGGGTGAGGCAGCACTTCTCCCCACACACAAACACACACTTTTAATAACAGCTCACAGACAACTCTTGGAGAAGGAACAGTTTCCATACAACAGATGTTTGCTTCACTTTTTTAGCAACAATGAGCTAGACACTCATGATTTATGACATGCTTACACTGAGATTGGCACAATTCATATTATAGTTATTTCTGATGAGGCAATTCCTGCTGGGGAGGGAGGGAGAGAAGGAAGGAAGGAAGGAAGGAAGGAAGGAAGGAAGGAAGGAAGGAAGGAAGGAAGAAGGAGGAAGGAAGGAAGGGGAGACAAAAGGAAGAAAAGAAGGGAGGGAGGGAGGAAGGAAGAAGGAAGGGAGACTGAATGGATGGAGGGAGGGATGGAGGGAGGGGAGGGAGGGAGGGGAGATAGAAGGAAGCAAAGGAGGGAGGGAGGGAGGGAGAGAGAGAGAGAGAGGGAGGGATGGAGAGGGAGGGAGGGGAGAGAGAGAGAGAGAGAGAGAAAGAGAGAGAGATGGCCTACCTTGAAGGACATGTCAAAAAGATCATGAGGGCAACTGTGAGCACATGTTGAAGGCTGACTACTTGTTTACATCCTTAGGGCAGTCAGATTTGTAAAAACAGCATTGTCCAGGCCACCAATTTGACTTTTTTGACATACCTTGAAGGCAACCTGCTTGAAGTCCAGGTAGAGGAAGACTGGGTGATAGTTGGGCTCTTTCACACAACCCTTGTAGCCCAATTCCAGAATGAGTCCATTTCTGGAGTTTGCACAGGGACTGAATCCATGAATCAAACTGCTTTCCCTACATGCTCAGCCACCAGAAATCTAACCCAGGTTAATACTAATAAAGTTTAGCATGTGGCACTAATACCTCTGTTAGGTCTTTGCCTGACCTGGTTCTGTTTGTTGTATGAACACAGCCATGTGCGCATTTTGAAGAGACGATTATTTTTATTTCCAGCACAGCTCAGTTTGATTTATTTTCTGGCCTCTCTCAGCAGTAACTCCTCCTAGTCAAGTGCCAGCTGGGCTGTTTACGACAGCCGTAAAAGTCAAAGGCAAACCTAAAGCCGCACCTGTCATAATTGGGTTTGATATATATACCCACACAGACACCCCCTCTCCCAAACAGATGGAAAGGCAGAGTGGATCAATCAAAGGGAGAACAATTGGAACACCTTCCCAGCTTGATCAGAACAAGAACTGTCGCCTTCAACACAGCCTCATCTTATTCAAGAGCTAAGATGAGAGTCGATATGGTGCAATGTAGAGTATTGCACTGAAAATGGGTTGAATGCATTAGAACTTTGGAAGAAGGAGGGAAGGAAGGAAGGGAGGGAGGGAGGGAGGGAAGAAGGGAGGGAGGGAGGGAGGGAAAAAGGATGGAAGGAAGGAAGGGATGAAGGGCGAGAGGGAGGGAAGGAGGGACGGAAGAAGGAAGGAAGGGAGGAAGGGAGGGAAGGAAGGGAGGGAGGGAGGGAAGAAGGAAGGGAGAGAGAGAAGAAGGAGGGAAGGAAGGAAGGAAGGGAGGGAGGGAGGGAGGGAGGGAAGAAGGAGGGGAGGGAGGGAGGGAAGAAGGAAGGGAGGGAAGAAGGAGGAAAGGAAGGAAGGGATGAAGGGAGGGAGGGAGGGAAGAAGGAGGGAAGGGAGGGAGGGAAGGAAGGGAGGGGGGAAGAAGGAGGGAAGGAAGGGATGAAGGGAGGGAGGGAAGAAGGAGGGAGGGAAGGAAGGGAGGGAGGGAGGGAGGAAAGAAGGAAGGAAGGGAGGGAGGGAGGGAGGGAGGGAAGAAGGGAGGGAGGGAGGGAGGGAAAAAGGATGGAAGGAAGGAAGGGATGAAGGGAGAGAGGGAGGGAAGGAGGGACGGAAGAAGGAAGGAAGGGAGGAAGGGAGGGAAGGAAGGGAGGGAGGGAGGGAAGAAGGAAGGGAGAGAGAGAAGAAGGAGGGAAGGAAGGAAGGGAGGGAGGGAGGGAGGGAGGGAGGGAGGGAGGGAGGGAAGAAGGAGGGAAGGAAGGGAGGAAGGGAGGGAAGGAAGGGAGGGAGGGAGGGAGGGAAGAAGGAGGGAAGGAAGGGAGGGAGGGAGGGAGGGAGGGAGGGAAGAAGGAGGGAAGGGAGGGAGGGAGGGAAGAAGGAAGGGAGGGAAGAAGGAAGGAAGGGATGAAGGGAGGGAGGGAGGGAAGAAGGAGGGAAGGGAGGGAGGGAGGGAAGGAAGGGAGGGGGGAAGAAGGAGGGAAGGAAGGGATGAAGGGAGGGAGGGAAGAAGGAGGGAGGGAGGGAAGGGAGGGAGGGAGGGAGGAAAGAAGGAAGGAAGGAAGGAATTTTTGGCGGGACCATTGTGAAGTGTTGTTAAGTTGACTGGGGTTTTGATGGCTGGCTATTAACAATCAACCAGTAAAAAGCCACAGACCCAACCAGGCACCACATAAATACTATGCATAGAACAATCCAAAGCACACATTCTACTAGAGACAAATGCCCCAAGGATGGGATCCAGCAAGAATCCAAAAGCCCGGAAGACTAAATCTTTGGTCCCGGTGACCAGCCCAGATTGGATCCTGCAACATTATTCTGAGAACACATAAATTTGCCTTCATTCATGACAGCATACCCAGGTAAGCGAAAGTCCATTCACAGTTGTCATCTACGGACAGCAAAGTAGAGATAAATTTGACTGAATTTGGTGGCCCTCCTTAGGCGCAATTTCAGTTGGTTAAATGCCCTGTCCTTTTTGGGGGGGGGGATCAGGAAGAGGGAAATTCAGCCCTCTTCAAATAACACCTTTAGCTTTTAATTAGCAAAGTGACCGATCTTGGCAAGTGATGTTGCCATTTAAAGCACTTGTTATGAAGGAGGAATCCGTCACATGAAACGACATCCACGTTCGGTCTACACATTGTTAATATTTCTCCTTCTTTAAGCAGCTGAACTGCTGGGGCTTTAGCAAACAATGTGATTGCCGAGGGGGTGAAGTGTAATTTGCTGAACCCAAATTACACTTCAGTCCTTCTCCATTCCACATTCCAGTTCAGCCATCTCCTTACTACCGGATGGCTTCCAGATCAGATGGCTTTCCCCTAATCCCAAAATGCCAAGATCATTAGGAAATGAAGTCCAATCCATCTTGAAAATATGTGATGATTGAAATCCGATTTAGGGTGATCGCCAGCTACACCGGAGGGATCAAAATGGAGATATTCATGTTCTAAGATATTGGGCTTACCAGCTTGTTCAGTCTAGCAAGTATTCTACTGATTTAGACTTCATGGGTGTGGGGGGGGGATAGCCAGCCGAGTTGTCTTCCATTTAAAACAAACATAATCCACCCCATATTTACAAAAGAAGCAAGTCAAGGACATGGTTTGGCTGGAAGCTTTTATTCCCCTCAATTTGGGAGGAAGGATTTTTTTATTTTATTTTTATTATTATTATTATTATTATTATTATTTTGAGGATGGGTGTGACAAAGTCTTTGGCCAGTCTGTGGGAAATTACTGCCAGGTTACAGTTGATTGTTACAGAGGTCTTCCGTTTCTCTGTAGCAGAATAGACATTTGTCAGTAATAAAATGGCATTGCCAACAGAAAGCTTAACCTCGTAGATTATCCAATTGCCACAGCTGGCCATTAAGAGGTTGGATGGGAAGTCAACCTCTGGACCCACCAGCCTCCATCATCCATCACTTTTAGAGTGGGAAACCTAATCTTTTGTTATGTATTACTCAAGCCACTACCAGGATGATAGCAAACAGAGTGGGGATCAGATCTTATCAGTGGCCCAGTCTCCCCAACTTCAATCAAGAGGATTGGGGAAGATTGGAGGGGAGAGGGGGGTTACATCAAATATGTATTAATTGACTCGGGCAATTGAATTGGAGTTAACTCCAAATAGATTATGTCTTGCATAGAGTTAATCCAACTACTCTATGGTCAGTCATATGGGAACTGCTGATTTGATCTGTCCCTTCTCTTTCCTGACCCAAGTCCTAGAGAAGCTGCAGGCAAAGAAGGCCTCTCTAGGCTCCCATTTTCAATGGCTACTTTTCTCCTCTGTATCCGTGGGGCGAAATAATGGATAAAAAGGATGCTGAATAAGTCATTCATTCATTCATCCATTCATTCTGGATTAGGAGAAAAAGGAAATAGTATTACGGTAATAAGTAACATCTTTCCAAACTTCCTTTGAAATTAAGGCTTTCATATCACCTCCAGTTAACCACTAGATGGCAACAAAGAAACACAGAGAGCCAATATTTTGCTGCCATCTAGTGGTCATCTCACATTTCACAGCACTAATCTGTAGCGCCTGGGAGGGATATAAAAATGGCTGTTGTAAACATAATTCTACACACTAGGACCAGATTTTCTGGCATAGCAGGAAACTGAACCTGTTTGCAACCAACAGTGGGGCACCCACTGTATGCCTCATTTCTCATGGCTGGCTTGCTTGCTCCCAGCTCAAAGCTTTCTCTGAGTCTTTCAGGTTGACAATACTGACGTTCAAGGGTCCTTTCAAATGATAGCAATGTGATTTGCCAAAATGCAGAACAAGAAAAATGATAAGCTTGGAAAGGCGTCAAACATCTAGATTTACAAATTAAATAATAATCCATACCCATCTTCTATACCCCTCAGAATATCTCCAGAGCACAAGATCTGCTATTTAATTAAGGAGAAAATTAATTCTCCTTAATTAAGGAGAAACTTCCTGACCATGAGAACAATCAACCAGTGGAACAGCTTACCCCCAGAAACCATGGGCGCTCCATCACTGGAGATTTTTAGGAAGAGACTAGACAATCACCTGTCTGAGATGGTATAGGTTCTCCTGCTTGAGCAGGGGGCTGGACTAGAAGACCTCCAAGGTCCCTTTCAACTTTATCATCATCATCATCATCATTATTGTTCTGTTCTGTTCTATAGTTTTTGACACTTCCCCACCAAAAAAAAAGAATACCTTTAAAATGTGCCCCCCAATTCTTAAGCGTCCTTCAATTCTTGAGCATCTTCATCCCCAATTTCTCTCTGTGAGGATTAAGATAATATCCTTCTCTCCCTCTTTCTCATCTCTCCCTCTTTACAGAATGACCTCAAATCTCTCTGGAAGATGAATGCTGAGCTTTTTGTTGCTGCTGCTGTTCTTGTTGTTGTTGCTGCAGAGATTCTCCCCCCCCTCCCCTTTTTGGGTTGCGTGTGTGTGAAAGTAATAGATTGCACAGAAGCGGCCACACACATCCCCTGGAGAATTATAATGAGCGTTTCTCCGGGCTTTAATAGGCAGCCTTTTCTGGCATTCTCCAATTCCAACTAATTCTTCCATTATCCTGTCTTAATGAACAACTGCAGGCTTTTTACTTGCAAGACATTTCGGTCTAGCTTCCCATGAGCTGCTGCCCTCAAATTCACTTTATGGGGCCTCCCCCTCTTCTTTCCCGCCCCTCCCCAACCATCCTCACACACACACCCAGCATGATATAAGGGCCATACTTTCTGCCATATCTAACAACCCAAAAGAAAAACAAAAAACAAGAGAAAGGGCTACGGGATCAAATCTAGCCAGGATGCTTCTTGTGCTTTGCATTGTTCCACAGAAAGACCATGTCTCAGATCTGCCATCTTCAGCTCTGTGCTTTGCTGACATTCTGTCATAAAATTTTAAGGGGTAGGTGGAGAGTAGAGATGAGGTGGAAGGGAGGGGTGATAGTTTGACGGAAAACAGATGTGCGAGAACCAGCTTGTTCCTGTCTTCAAGGACACCTAAGCCTGGGAAAAGAATGTAAAATAGCACCAAGTGGCACCAAGCATCCAAGTTGTTCCCAAAACATCTCAGCGACACATCATTAGATGGGGATCAACCGGTCAAGGGGGAAGGGCTGGAGAAAGAAGGAAAACATGTAATGTTTTGCATGGGAATCTCAGATCTAGCCTTGCATTTGCTGCAACCATTAAAGCTTAGTAAAAGAACCTATCACTTCAAATGGAGTCGAGGGTCTTTCTTTCCTAGCTGGGGCAGGTCTGACACCATGAATGGACTTCAGACGTTATCTAGTCCATCCTCTGCTAGCATAGAAATTCTGCTAAACCAGCTAGGGGGAATGTTCTTGAAGAATGACCTTAATCCATGTCAAGCATTGCAAGCAGGTGACTAACAATGTCAGTCCTTGGCATTTAAGCAGGAAAAAAAATGGACCTTAGATGTTGCAAGCTTAAGGCAACATCCCCAAACCATGAAAGGCACATGGTGGTTCTTCCAAGCTGAGTTCTTTTCATGTTTCACGCCTATAGACAGAATCTTGCCAGACTGAGGCATCCACTCAACACGCTGCAAATGTATAGATTTTTTAATATATTCAGCTAGTAGACATGATTAAATCAAACAGAGCTTCATGTTTTCTTGGCTGCTACAAGAAAAGAGACCACAGAAATATATCTGTGCACTCAGCAACAATATTCTTGATGCGTGGCACTTTTTCTTTATATATCCCATTCTTTGAAAACGGTATTCCACAATCCCGATAAAGCTATCACTACAAATCTAGATTTTTGTCACAGCTTATTATGAAATGGAAATTGGAAACGAGGCAAAATGATTCTCTCCCTCTCTCTCTCTCTCTCTCTCTCTCTCTCTGCAGCCCATCTCTTTTCATCCTAAACAAGAGAGAAGTTAACATTAGAACCATTTTTATTAGTCCGTTCCGATACAGTTTAAACAACTCAGGATGGGCTTAAGGAATCACTGATGTAGTTTTAATAGGAGCACCGGTGTAAAGCGCTGATGCTTTTTGACAATGATTAATATGTATTTTGCACCAACGCCATCGTGAAGAATTGTGCCAAAGTTATTTTAAGCGATCCACCATTCTTTTTTTTTTCCCTCCTTTATCTTCTGGTGGAGGAAAATAGCCATTTTCAAATTACTCTAAAAGGCATTAACTTGAGGAAGATTTGGCCCAACAGTTTTGACTATCAGTAAATGCCCCCAGTGATAACTTGGTCAATGAGAGGTGCCTTTTCTCTTTCTTTCTTTCTTTCTTTCTTTCTTTCTTTCTTTCTTTCTTTCTTTCTTTCTTTCTTTCTTTCTTCCTTCCTTCCTTCCTTTCTTTCTTTCTTTCTTTTTTGCAATCAGGAAAAGAATCCTGAACAACCATGAAATAAACAATCCTGAAATAAAGACAGTCCTCAGCCTACAACAGTTTCATTTAGTGACCGTTTGAAGTGACAACGGCACTGGAAAAAGTGACTTACAACTGTTTTTTTCCACGCTTACGGCCACTGCACCACCCCCGTGATTGCATAAACAAAATTTGGACGCTTGGCAACTGATTCATATTTATGATGGTCTCAGTGTCCCAGGGTCACCTGATTGCCTTTTGCGACCTTCTGACAAGCAAAGTCAACGAGAGATGCCCGATTCACTTAACAACCTTGTTATTAATTTAAGAATGGCAGTGATTCATTTAACAACATCAGCAAGAAAAGTCATGAAATGGGGCAAAAGAAGAGTCTCACTTAGCAACAACAATTGTGGGCTCAGTGGGTAGTCGTTAAGTGGAAGACTAGTTGTAAACAATGGCCTATGTGATGAAGGCTATTATGCCCATGGTATTTTTTATGAGCCAGCAGTGTGCTGCAGCTGCCAAAAAAGCCAGCACAGTGCTAGGCTGCATTAACAGAGGGATAGAACCAAGATCACCTGAAGTGTTAATACCACTTTACAATGCCTTGGTAAGGCCACACTTGGAATACTGCATCCAGATCTGGTCACCATGATGTAAAAAAGATATTGGGACTTTAGAAAGAGTGCAGAGAAGAACAACAAAGATGATCAGGGGACTGGAGGCTAAAACATAAGAGGAACGGTTGCTGGAATTGGGTATGTCTAGTTTAATGAAGAGAAGGACGAGGGGGGACATGATAGCAGCCTTCCAGTATTTCAGGGGCTGCCCCAAAGAAGAGGCAGTCAGGCTATTCTCCAAAGCCTCTGAAGGCAGGACAAGAAGCAACGGATGGAAACTCATCAAGGAGAGAAGCAATCTGGAATTAAGGAGAAATTTCCTGACAGTGAGAACAATTAACCAGTGGAACAACCTGCCTCCAGAAGCAGTGAATGCTGCAACACTGGAAGTTTTTAAGAAGAGACTGGACAGCCATTTGTCCAAAATGGTATAAGGTTTCCTGCCTGAGCAGGGGGTTGGACTAGATGACCTCCAAGGTCTTTTCCAACTATATTATTATTATTATTATTATTATTATTATTATTATTATTATTATTATTATTATTATTATTATTATTATTATTATAATATCCACTATCCAGACTTTTTTGTCTTTCTTATCGACAATTGTTAAGTCTGGGATGTTATGTTGCAGGTGCTTGTCTGTTTGAATTCTGAAGTCCCAGAGCAGTTTAATTTTTTCATTTTCTATGACTTTCTCTATTTTATGATCCCACCAGTTTTTGCTTACAGGCAAATGATATTTTTTGCAGATCTTCCAATGCACCATTATTATTATTATTATTATTATTATTATTATTATTATTATTATTATTATTATTATTATTATTATTATTATTATATACTTTTTTCTCGGGGTCCCTTTCTTCCATTCCCTGTGCCAGTTCACTCTTTGCATAGGAGGGAAAACTACAGAGCACATGAAAATTGACGGCAAAAAAATTAAAAATAAACGAGAGGGAAAAATTGGCGGAGAGCATTCCATTTTAATCGTGGATAAATGCTGAGCTTGGCCATGGGTGATCTGTACTCTTTCTAAATAATATTTTTCGAGAAGCGTGTAGGACGGGCACTTATTACAGAAAAGTATCATGTTTAGGGGGGGAAAGGTTATAAAAGAATTTAAGGAACAGAAAAGGGTGTTTTGGGGAGGGGTGTTGGGTGAGGTCAAAAGTGATGCCCAGATCAGAACCATTTTTCCAAGCAATTCTTGAATCATGTGTACGTCTGGATTTCTAAGAAAAGGACTTGAGTTTTCCAGGTCAGTTTATACAGAAGGGTGTTCACAACGGAAGATAACAATGGCTTCAGGATACGCCTGGATTGTAGACAGTATATGAAATAGCTGATCTAGGGGTCAGTTTATACTAAGGGGGATTACAAATCTGAACATCTGATTTGGAGAAGGAGAGGAGGAGGTGGGGAGAGAAGGAGAGGGAGGAAGAAGAGGGGGAAGAGAAGAGGGAGAGGAGTAGGAGGAGAAGAAGACGAAGTGGAGGAGGAGGTGGAGAAGGTGGAGGAGAAAGAGAGGAGGTGGAGGAGGAATAGAGAAGGAGAAGAAGTAGAGGAGGAGGAGGAGGAGGAGGAGACGGTGGAGGAGGAGTGGAGGAGAAAGAGAAGAGGTGGAAAGGAATAGAGAAGGAGAAGAAGTAGAGGAGGAGGAGGAGGAGGAGGAAGGACCACAGCAGCCTCTAGAGTTACAAAGGAAGGTAGTAATGGTGTCATCATATGCATAGATTGTAGAGAGCATGTGAAATAGCTGATCTAGAGGTCAGTTTATACCAGGGGTAGGCAACCTTGGCTCTTTTATAACTCATGGACTTCAACCCAGAATTCCTGAGCCAGCCATGCTGAGGGGAAACGGAGAATTCTGGGAGTTGAAGTCCATGAGTCACAAAAGAGCCAAGGTTGCCTACCCCTGGTTTATACTAAGGATGTTTACAAATCTGAACATCTGATTTGGAAAACGAGAGCATTGGGAGGAGGAGGAGGAGGAACCACAGCAGGCTCCAGAATCACAGAGGCAGTAATAACGGTGCCATGACATGGCACTATCAAAAATAACATTCACCGTTCTCAGAAGACTTCCCAGCCTTTGCTTCCTTACAGTGTTATAGCTACAGGCTCTGATAATACAGCTGTGGCTATAATTATTCTCTCTTGTTCAAATGTTCTGGTTGTGAATGCCATTTTTATGGACCCCAAGTGGCCGACCCCTGCACAGAAGGAAGATGAAAAGAACAGGGAGGGAGAATTCCAAGTGGTATAGAAATTCAAAGAATGGCAGATTTTCACCTCTCCAGAAAATAACTCAGCAAGGAGAGTCAGTGGCTCAGAAGACAGACTGATTATTGGTGAAGTGGAAGAGGCAGATCCTATTTCTCTTTTGTGTAACTTTTGCATATGTTCATTCAAACATCTGCTCAGTCCTGAAGTTCAGTGGTGTCTCTGTCAGGAGTGACTTCTAAGTAGATGACTACCTGAATGAGCCAGAGTAGACTGTCTCATACAATTGACCGTCCGTTTGTCTAGCGGTGAAGGCGCCAGCCTACAAGGCAAGAGATGGAGAGTTCTAGTGCTGCCTTAGGTGTGAAAGCCAGCTGAATGACTTTGGGCCAATCACCAGGAGATGGGGAGTTCTAGTGCCACCTTAGGAATGAAAGCCAGTTGGGTGATTTTGGGCCAATCACCAGGAGATGGGGAGTTCTAGTCCCATCTTAGGCATGAAACTTAGCAAGACGGAGCTAGCTAAATTTTGGTTTTGCATGCAGGAAAGAGGCCTAACAGCCACCCCTCCTGCTCTTTGCAAGCTACCTTGATCTTTACTTTGTTGTTACTATGGTGACAGCTCAAAAGTACAGAATTGCGTGTCATGGTTTACTGTAAGTGACAATGTTTTATCTCTGTTGCAATGCTGAACACAGATGCTGCCCATCGAGGCACATCTACAAATCCAAAAATTGTACAAAAGCAGGGAACACTCCACCAGTTCTGCTCTTTTTCTGCTATCTACAGTACCATGTGCCAAACGTCAAAGTTTCTCAATCTTACTTACTCTGAGGTTCAAACAAAACTCTGTGACCTAGTTTGGGTATTTTTCTGGCTCAACCCAGGACCCAATCCTGGTGATCAAGTCATCTTGTTATGGGGTCCTTGGTGCTCTCTGAGCACTGTTGATGTTACCTAGTTGGGTAATAAAAGGTCTCCAAGTTCAGATAGCAACAATGACCCCATAGTCCTCCTTCCCCTTCTCCTCCTCCCCACCTCCTCCTCCACCTCTTCACAAGCCCTACTCCCTTCTAGTTTGATTGTGCTCTTTAATTGTATCATGAAACATTTGCAAGAAAACAACCAAGCTCAGAGAGCACCAAGGACCCCACAGTCTTCTTCCTCCCCCTCCTCCTCCTCCTCCTCCTCCTCCTCTTCACAAACCCTACCCCCTTCTAGCTCTGATTGTGTTTCCTAATTGTGTCATGAAACGTCTGCAAGAAAACCACCAAGCTCAGAGAGCACCAAGGGCCCCTTATTTCAACCTTGGGCTACAAACATTCTCTCCTATGGGCACCATCTTATTGAAAGGACTGAGTGACCAGCAAGGGAGATTCCTGCAGGAACATGGATGCCTGAGGTGGGAAATTTCATTTGGCCTTGAGCCAGGCACAAACCTGGCTGTCCATAACAGTAAGAGGTTTTTCTAATTATTATTTTCAAAAATCCCACCAGAAGAACACCTTAGACTCTGCTAGGTCAAGAAAGAGCCCTGAGTTCTTCCTGCGCAGGATCCAAAATGCTGGGAGCAACGCTGAGATGAAGGATCCGGAGGTTCCTCCCCTGATCATTGTGCACGTCCAGCTGAACAAAGCCCCCCAAATGTGCAGGTGCACTAACTGAACTCAGGGACGCATCGATCCACCTATATGAGTTCCCCTCCCTCCACATTTATCCTCCCAGAGAAGGAGCAGATTGTCCCTTAAACCAGAAGAAGACGTTGGCTCCCAAAAAGAAGATCCCCGCACAAGAAACCAATGGATTTGAAATGAGTCTTCCTCGCGAGGCTGCCAAGAGCTGATCTGATGTCCTTTCCACCCCGTGGCTGATGTTCCCTTTTCAGAAATCATCTCCCTCCTCGTAGAAGTAGATAAGAGACAGAGCTTCTCGCAAACAGTTACGCTCTGCTAGGGTGTTCCAATTCCAATTAGCGGCCACTTTCTGCTCCTATTAGTAATTGCTGAAGAGATGCGGTGCCCCCAGCTATCGTGTGTCCTCAGACGCACCCAGTGTGTTCACTCCATTACCCAAGGGATCACGTGTCCTTGGGGTTGTTTTTTTCTCTCTCTCTCCTCACACTGGCAGGGTGTGTGTTTCAAGGCTTCCATCCCTAGGAGCGGCTTTCACTGCTGTCAGTTACTTCTTCCTAAGCCAGCGAGAGACACACAAGGAGGAGAAAAGGGAATCGTGGTTCTTAAGGCCCTTCTGTTGCGCTGGGAAAGATGCCATCCGGCCTCTTGTTAGTTCATTCAAACATCACTTCAAAACTCCCATTCATTTTCAGGTTTCCGTTCCTTTCTCCTCCCAACATAGTGAATGTCTTCTGTCGGTCCTATTTTTCAAAAAGAGTATCACAGAACTCAGAAAAATTCAATTGGGAAGCAACCAAAATGATTGAAGGTTTGCTTCTTTTTCATCTTCTTTGCCTTGCAAGTCCAAAGTTAGAGGGTTCTTTACTTTTTTCCTTCCTTCCTTCCTTCCTTCCTTCCTTCCTTCCTTCCTTCCTTCCTTCCCTCCTTGTTTTCTTGCTTGCTTCTTTGCTTCCTTCCTTCCGTCCTTGCTTCCTTGCTTAATTGCTTCATTCCTTCCTTCCTTCCTTCCTTCCTTGTTTCTTCCTTGCTTCTTTGCTTCCTTGCTTTGAAGGTTTTGGAAAGGGGGAAGGGAGGAGGAGAAGAAGAAGAAGAAGAAGAAGAAGAAGAAGAAGAAGAAGAAGAAGAAGAAGAAGAAGAAGAAGAAGAAGAAGAAGAAGAAGAAGAAGAAGAAGAAGAAGAAGAAGAAGAAGAAGAAGAAGAAGAAGAAGAAGAAGAAGAAGAAGAAGAAGAAGAAGAAGAAGAAGAAGAAGAAGAAGAAGAAGAAGAAGAAGAAGAAGAAGAAGAAGAAGAAGAAGAAGAAGAAGAAGAGCCAGCCGTGTGCTGCAGCTGCCAAAAAGGCCAACACAGTGCTGGGCTGCATTAACAGAGGGATAGAATCAAGATCACGTGAAGTATTAATACCATTTTACAATGCCTTGGTAAGGCCACACTTGGAATACTGCATCCAGTTTTGGTCACCACGATGTAAAACAAGATGCTGAGACTCTAGAAAGAGTACAGAGAAGAGCAACAAAGAGGATCAGGGGACTGGAGGCTAAAGCATATAAGGAACGGCTACTGGAATTGGGTATGTCTAGTTTAACGAAGAGAAGAACCGGGGGGAACAGGATAGCAGTCTTCCAATATCTCAGGGGCTGCCCCAAAGAAGAGGGAGTCAAGCTATTATCCAAAGCACCCGAAGGCAGGACAAGAAGCAACAGGTGGAAACTAATCAAGGAGAGAAGCAACCTAAGGAGAAACTTCCTGACAGTTAGAACAATCAACCAGTGGAACAACCTGCCTCTAGAAGCAGTGAAATGCTCCAACACTGGAAGTTTTTAACAAGAGATTGGACAGCCGTTTGTCTGAAATGGTGTAGGGTTTCCTGCCTGAGCAGGGGGTTGGACTAGATGACTTCCAAGGTCCCTTCCAACTTTACTATTATTATTAAGAATTACACTGAGAAGCATACAAAGTTCCTTAAAATGTAGGCATATGCTAGATTAAGGGAACTGATTAATTTACCTTCCCCCCCCCTCCGTTCTCCTATTACACTGTCAGAATTCAGGATCGTGCAACACAATGAGTCACCGCGCGACTGTCATTGTTTACTCATCCCTGGCTGATCTTCCAAAATTAAATGTGGTTTAACCTGGATGAGAATCCAGGACTGTGAACTAGAGAGAACTTCCTGGAGGAAAGCAATGACAGCCCACTTTGGGAAAGTTGCCAAGAAAACTGCCTTGTTGTATCGTGCCATCTCAAGGAGCCCATCCCAATACAAGGGAAAGTCAATGTCTGACAGAGGACTCAATCTGGCAGATTAGAAAAAAGATGGTTCATTAGATAATGCCCGTCTTTATGGAATCTACGGCCACAGTTCAGATGGCACAATTAGTTATGTGCCCTTGGTGAGAAATAGCCAATACATCAAGGTAAATGCAACCTTTTTTTAAGAAGAGGTTTGCCATTGCCCCCTCTCTAGGGCTAAGAGTCAGGGACTGGCCCAAAGTCACCCAGATGGCTTCACACTTCAGGTAGATGTTTCCCCTGTCCATTCATGTCCAACTCTAGAGTGCGTGTGCTCATCTCTGTTTCTTAGCCAAGGAAAGCAGTGTTGTCTATGGGTATACATGGCTATACACCAAAGGTGCAGGGTACCTATTAATCTACTCACATTTGCTTTCAAACTGCTAGGTGGGCACATCCTGCACCCCACATCCTGCAAGTTTGTGAACTCGCGATGCGAGATGTGCTTGACACAACTGTGTGCTCCAGTGATGTGCAGGAAAAAAAATCTGCTCCTGCATCAAAACCATCATCCCATCCTGCTCGTCATTCATCAGTCTGGACCTGATTGTGGAGCAGATGAACCAGCAGTGGATCCTCAACATCTCCGGGGGCGCTGGCCACCAGATGAGAGAGGCCTGGGACTTCAAAATCGTGACGTACAGATGTCCTGACTGCATTACCGACCTTCATCGCTGGACCATAGCTTCTGCTTCTATTCTTCTACTATCTGCCTGTCATTTTGTAGGTTGTGGTCACACCTAACGCACAACCAGAGTTCAGGGCTCTCATTTCTAACCCAAGGCTTTTAACCACTACACCAAACTACTTCTCAGTAAGTTTCGATGTGCTTTTGTAGTATTAAATATCAGATATTACTTTTGCACGTATTCTCCAACTGCACCCTGGAGAAAATGTACATAAACTTTCCACTGAAGCCTGTAACGTATTGGATTTTTACCTGAGATTGCTATCTTGATAGACGCATGGAACAGAAGAGGAATTAATCGAAGCAGGAAATTTAGAAAAAAGGGTTTTGTTTTTTTTGACACGTAGAATAGATCAATGAGGAAGAAAAGGAAGATACAGAAAGAAGATCAGGCGGGGAACTAAGTAGAAAGAGATGAAAGAATGTTGAAAATTAAACACGATTAAAATGGATGGTTTAAAATGAGCAGAAATCAAAGAGCAGAAGGCGTTGCAAATTCTGCTAATGGTTCCAAGCTCAGGAACTAATATTTATGGTAAACTCCAGATATGTATAATTGGTGTGCATTCTACCAAACCAAGTTTGCCTTGTTCCTACAGGGAAATGAATAATTTGGCAAGCAAATATCTTGATCATTCAGTTCCTGAGTGGAAGTGGAGGCTCACCTGAGAATTTATAAGCTAAGGAGGAGTGTTAAAATTCCCTACTTGCATCAGATTAGCACATTGGGAGGGCTTATTTATTTTGCTCATACAGCTGAGATTTCTCGTCCCTGAGATCTCACACATGATGAAATCCCATAAGGTCCACTGGATCTAATTTCTCCCAAACATCTTTTCAAGGACACTTGTAGAAGCTCCTAATGATACAGCTAGATAGGTAAATGAACTGTTAAATGCTTGCTGGGATCCAGTTGGTCCTAGCTATTGCATAACCCAGGTCGTTATGTGCAAAATTGCACTTTACAGCCAGTTACATAAATTGCATGCAATTCAAGGGTTGTGGTAGTGCAGTGGTTAGAATGCAATATTGCAGGCTAGCTCTGCCCACTCCCAGGAGTTTGATCCTGACCAGCTCAAGATAGACTCAGCCTTCCATCCTTCTGAGGTCGGTAAAATGAGGACCTGGATTTTTGGGGGCAAGAGGCTGACTCTGTAAACTGGTTAGGCTGTAAAGCACTATGAAGCAGTATACAAGAAACAATGGTTGGAAACTGAACAAAGAGAAAAGCAACTTTGAATTAAGGAGAAACTTCCTGACAGTGAGGACAATTAACCAGTAGAACAGCCTGCCTCCAGAAATCATGGGTGCTCCATCACTGGAGATTTTTAAGAAGAGACTAGACAGTCACCTGTCTGAGATGGTATAGGTTCTCCTGCTTGAGCAGAGGGCTGGACTAGAAGACCTCCAAGATCCCTTCCAGATTCTATTCTATTCTATTCTATTCTATTCTATTCTATTCTATTCTATTCTATTCTATTCTATTTAGTTTAATTTCTATTGCCATTGCTATTGCTGAGGAGCAGCCTGGGGGCCTAGAGGTAAGATGTTCGCTTCCCACTGGGAAGGTTGGGAGTTCAATCCTAGGCAGAGAGATTTGTTTCTTTATCAGGGCACAAAGAGGAAATGTTTGCCGTGAACTCTGCATAGGTGTCAGGAAGGGCATCCAGCCAGTAACCACTCACCTCCACCTCAAATCAAGGGATTACATACAGGGTCATAAAAAGAAAAAAAATGCTATTGTATACTAAGTGTCAGTACTGATGAAACTGGTATCCAAGATTTAGTTGACAAGAACAGATTTCCTGGCGATACCCTTTTTTTTTAGAAAAGAAAAAAACCAAAGCAAATGTGCTGAAAGAATTAACAGTGAGGTTTTAGGGATATAGCTAATATTTATACTGGCCGCCTGATTTCTATTCTATTCTAGCCAAAAGGAAAGGGAAATTATTATCACTCTTTCAAATTACCGCATCTGTGATTCTCTCCCTACCATCTCATCGGAACAGATCAAGGCTTTCCCCCTTTCAGGTTCTTTCCCTTTTTTAAGTTGTTATTTTTTTACTTTATTTTTTTCTCAACATTTAATTTAAAAAAATTTAAAAATTGTTTTGCACGTAAAAGGTAAAGGTGAAAGTTTCTCCTGCCTATCGTGTTCGACTCAAGGATGCTGTGCTTATCTCCATTTCTTAGCGGAGGGAGCAAGCATTGACTGAAGACGTTTTCCATGGCCATGTGGCCAGCATGACTATATGCCAAGATGCATGGAACTCTGTTACCTTCCCATCAAAGTGGTGCCTATTTATCTACTCTCATTTGCATGCTTTCAAACTGCTAGATGCGCAGGAGTTAGAGCAAGGAACGGGAGCTCTACTCGTTGCATGCAGCTTGGATCTCAAATCTAGGAGGTCAGCTCTCCAGCTGATAAACTCAACATCTTTAACCGCTCTGCCATGCAACATGAGCCAAAAAAAGACTTACAGCTCATTAATGGGAGGGGGGGAAGCAGAAAAAAAGAGAAATTGCAAATCTCTTCCCAAAGCCCAGAAAAATAAATATCTGATTGTCTTTTTTTCTCTCTCTCTCTTTTTTTTGCATCCTTACTAAAATTCCTCCAGCAAGTCTTCAGCCTCCCCAGAAGTTACTCACCTCTGACTAAAATACAGTTTAGATTTATTGCCAGGCTATTAGGTGCTAAAAAAGAAGTAGATCTCACCTTTTTTTTTAAAGAGGCAGTTTCCAGAACTCATATTTGAGAGAAGAGGGAAAAAAAAAAACCTGTTCAACCAGAAAGGAATGTTTTTATTACCAGGTGTATTTTGTAGTCCTGTGCAACGGCTGCAAAGCTTAAATCATATCATCTCTTTAGTGATCACATTTTCAGTGCAACGTGCAGAAGGGGATAAATCATAACAGGCAATCCATTTCAAAGCATTTTTTAAAGCAGGTGAAATTGATTCCCATCTAAATAGGTTTACATTTCAAGCAATAATAATAATAATAATAATAATAATAATAATAATAATAATAATAATAATAATAATAATAATAATAATATACAAATTCGCTATTAGTCAATTGCAAAAGGCGGCCTTACTAGGAACTGCTTCCATCCTGCGACAATACCTGTAATACCATCAAACATCCACATCTGCCTATCCCAGGTCCTGGGTAAGGACTCGATAGGTAGTTGTTGTTGTTAATTGCGAAGTCGTGTCCGACCCGTCGCGACCCCATGGACAATGTTCCTCCAGGTCTTCCTGTCCTCTACCATCTTCTGGAGTCCATTTAAATTCACACCTACTGCTTCAGTGACTCCATCCAGCCATCTCATTCTCTGTCGTCCCCTTCCTCTATTGCCCTCAATCTTTCCCAACATTAGGCTCTTCTCCAGTGAATCCTTCCTTCTCATTAGGTGGCCAAAGTACTTGAGTTTCAACTTCAGGATCTTGCCTTCTAAAGAGCAGTCGGGGTTGATCTCTTCTAGGACTGACCGGTTTGAACGCCTTGCAGTCCAAGGGACTCGCAGGAGTCTTCTCCAGCACCATAGTTCAAAGGCCTCAATTCTTTTGCGCTCAGCCTTTCTTATGGTCCAACTTTCACAGCCATACATTGCAACTGGGAAAACCATGGCCTGGACTATACGCACTTTTGTTGGCAGGGTGATGTCTCTGCTTTTTAGAATGCTGTTTAGATTTGCCATAGCTTTCCTCCCCAGGAGCAAGCGTCTTTTAATTTCTTGGCTGCAGTCCCCATCTGAGGTGATCTTGGAGCCCAGAAAAATAAAATCTGTCACTACCTCCATTTCTTCCCCATCTATTTGCCAGGAATTGAGAGGGCCAGATGCCATGATTTTGGTTTTCTTAATGTTGAGTTTCAAGCCAACTTTTGCACTCTCCTTCTTCACCCGCATCAAGAGGCTCTTTAGTTCCTCTTCACTTTCTGCCATCAGAGTGGTATCATCTGCATATCTTAGGTTGTTGATATTTCTCCCGGCAATCTTAATTCCAACTTTTGATTCATCTAGCCCTGCCTTTCTCATGATGTGCTCTACATATAAGTTAAATAGGCAGGGTGACAGTATACAGCCTTGCCGGACTCCTTTTCCAATTTTGAACCAATCAGTGGTTCCGTGTTCGGTTCTCACTGTTGCTTCTTGACCCGCATATAGGTTTCTCAGGAGACAAATGAGATGGTCTGGTACTCCCATCTCTTTAAGAACTTGCCACAATTTGTTCTGATCCACACAATCAAAGGCTTTTGCATAGTCAATGAAGCAGAAGTAGATGTTTTTCTGGAACTCCCTAGCTTTCTCCATGATCCAGCGTATGTTGGCAATTTGATCTCTAGTTCCTCTGCCTCTTCGAAATCCTGCCTGTACTTCTGGTAGTTCTCGATCCACATACTGCTGGAGTCTAGCTTGTAGGATTTTAAGCATAACTTTACTAGCATGTGAAATGAGTGCAATGGTGCGATAGTTTGAACATTCTTTGGCATTGCCTTTCTTTGGAATTGGAATGTAAACTGACCTTTTCCAATCCTGTGGCCACTGTTGAGTTTTCCAAATTTGCTGGCAAATTGAGTGTAGCACTTTTACTGCATCGTCTTTTAAGATTTTGAATAGCTCAGCTGGAATACTGTCTCCTCCACTAGCTTTGTTGTTGCTCAGATTTTCTAAGGCCCATTTCACTTTACATTCTAGGATGTCTGGTTCGAGGTCAGTGACCATCTCATTGTGGTTATCTGGGATGTTAAGCTCATTCTTGTATAGTTCTTCTGTGTAGTTTTGCCATCTCTTCTTAATCTCTTCTGCCTCTGTTAGGTCTCTGCCATTTTGGTCCTTTATCATGCCCATCTTTGCATGAAACGTTCCCTTCATATCTCCAATTTTCTTGAAGAGATTTCTGGTCCTCCCTATTCTGTTGTTTTCTTCTATTTCTTTGCACTGTTCATTTAAGAAGGTATTCTTATCTCTTCTAGCTATTCTCTGGAATTCTGTATTCAATTGGGTGTATCTTTCTCTTTCTCCTTTGCCTTTCGCTTCCCTTCTTTCCTCAGCTATTTGCAAAGCTTCCTCAGACAGCCATTTTGCTTTCTTGAATTTCTTTTTCTTTGGGATGGTTTTAGTTGCTACCTCTTGTACAATGTTGCGAACTTCCATCCATAGTTCTTCAGGCACTCTGTCTATCAGATCCAGTTCCTTAAATCTATTTGTCACCTCTACTGTATATTCATCAGGAATATGATTTAGTTCATACCTGAGTGGCCTAGTGCTTTTCCCTACTTTTTTCAATTTAAGCCTAAATTTTGCAACGAGAAGCTCATGATCTGAGCCACAGTCAGCTCCTGGTCTTGTTTTTACTGACTGTATAGAGCTTCTCCATCTTTGGCTGCAGAGCACATAGTCAATCTGATTTCTATGTTGACCGTCTGGTGATGTCCATGTGTAGAGCCGTCTCTTGGGTTGTTGGAAAAGAGTGTTCGTTATGACCATCGTATTCTCTTGACAAAATTCTATTAGCCTGTGCCCTGCTTCATTTTGTACTCCAAGGCCAAACTTGCCTGTTATTCTGGTTATCTTTTGGCTTCCTACCTTAGCATTCCAATCCCCCATGATGATAAGGACATCATTTTTTGGTGTTAATTCTATAAGGTGCTGTAGGGCTTCATAGAACCGGTCAATTTCATCCTCTTCAGCACCAGTGGTTGGGGCATAGATTTGGACTACTGTGATATTGAATGGTTTGCCTTGGATTCGAATTGAGATCATTCTGTCATTTTGGGGATTGTATTCCAGTATTGCTTTTCCTATTCTTTTATTGACTATGAAGGCTACTCCATTTCTTCTGAGGGATTCTTGCCCACAGTAGTATACCTGATGGTCATCTGAGTTAAATTCACCCATTCCTATCCATTTTAGTTCGCTGATTCCTAAGATGTCGATGTTCAGTCTTGTCATCTCTTTTTTGACTACGTCTAGCTTGCCTTGATTCATGGATCTTACATTCCAGGTTCCTATGGAGAAAAAATCTTTACAGCATCGGACTTTCCTTTCACCACCAGATATATCCACAGCTGAGCGTCCTTTCGGCTTTGGCCCAGTCGCTTCATTCTTTCTGGCGCTACTAGTACTAGCCCTCTGCTCTTCCCCAGTAGCATATTGGACACCTTCCGACCTGAGGGGCTCATCTTCCAGCGTCATATCTTTTTTCCTTTTAGTACTGTCCATGGGGTTTTCATGGCAAAGATACTGGAGTGGTTTGCCATTTCCTTCTCCAGTGGATCACATTTTGTCAGAACTCTCTGCTATAACCTGTCCGTCTTGGGTGGCCCTGCACGGCATAGCTTATAGCTTCATTGAGTTACGCAAGCCCCTTCGCCACGACAAGGCAGTAATCCATAAAGGGGTAGATAGGTATTTGGCATTTTGTCGATAGGTAGACAAAATGCCAAATCCAGTCTGAACAGCTGGCTGACTGTGTGATAATTATGGATCCATAATTATGGATCATCGCACAGTCAGCCAGATGTTCAGACTGGATTTGGCATTTTGTCTACCTATCGAGTCCTTACCCAGGACCTGGGATAGGCAGATGTGGATGTTTGATGGTATTACAGGTATCGTCGCAGGATGGAAGCAGTTCCTATTATTATTATTATGGATCATTGCACAGTCAGCCAGATATTCAGACTGGATTTGGCATTTTGTCTACCTATCAAGTCCTTACCCAGGACCTGGGATAGGCAGATGTGGATGTTTGATGGTATTACAGATATCGTCGCAGGATGGAAGCAGTTCCTAATAAGGCCGCCTTTTGCAATTGACTAATAGCGAATTTGTCAATGCCAATGGTGTTCAAGTGGTGCTCCAGTTGTTTTGGGATTGCACCCAAGGAGCCTATTACTATTGGTACTACCCTTGCTTGCTTTTGCCACAGTCTTTCTATTTCTATTTGTAGGTTTTGTATTTTGTTATCTTCTCCAGTTCTTTCTCTTCTATTCTGCTATCTCCAGGTACTGCCACGTCCACTATCCAGACTTTTTTGTCTTTCTTATCGACAATTGTTAAGTCTGGGGTGTTATGTTGCAGGTGCTTGTCTGTTTGAATTCTGAAGTCCCAGAGCAGTTTAATTTTATCATTTTCTATGACTTTCTCTATTTTATGATCCCACCAGTTTTTGCTTACAGGCAAATGATATTTTTGGCAGATCTTCCAATGCACCATTGTTGCTACTTTGTCATGCCGCTGCTTATAATCAGTCTGTGCAATCTTCTTGCAACAGCTTACCGAGTGGTCCACTGTTTCTTCAGCTTCTTTGCATAGGCGGCACTTACTGTCTGTTGCTGTCTTCTCAATTTTGACTTTGTATGCATTTGTCCTTAAGGCTTGGTCTTGTGCAGCCAGAATTAGTCCCTCGGTCTCTTTCTTCAATTTTCCTGCTCTTAGCCATTGCCAGGTTTTATTATTATCTGCTTTCCCAGCTATTTTTTTCATGTATTGGCCATGTAGTGCTTTGTCTTCCCATGCCTCTATTCTGTTCTTCATTTGGTCTTTCTTGTAGGCCAGTTTGGTCTCTCCAGTAGTTAGTAAACCTTCCTGATATACTAATTTCAGTGCATCTTCATCATTGTTCTTCAGATATTCTTCCAAAGCCATTTTTTCTTCTTCAACCATCTGATGTACTTGTAGCATTCCACGCCCACCTATTTGCCTTGGTAGATAAAGTCTATCAATGTCACTGCATGGATGAAGGGCATGATTCATTGTCATTATTTTTCTGGTCTGCCTATCCATTGCTTTTAGTTCTGCTTGAGTCCAGTCCACTATTCCAGCTGTGTACCTAATGACTGGGATTGCCCAGGTGTTGATTGCCTTTATGGTATTTCCTCCATTGAGTTTGGACTTTAAGATCTTCTTCACTCTCTTGATGTATTCACTTCTAATCTTTTTCTTGACTTCAGTGTGCTTGATGTTGTCAGCTTGAAGGACACCCAAGTATTTGTAGTACTCTTCCTCATCCAGACTCTTAATGTTATTTTCGTGGGGCATCTTGATTCCTTCAGTTTTCACTATTTTTCCTTGTTTGATAGTAAGTGTGGCACATTTGTCCAAGCCAAACTCCATTACAATATCTTGGCTATATATACGGACAGTGTTGAGCACCGATTCTATTTCAGATGATGTTTTTCCATACAGCTTCAGATCATCCATGTAAAGGAGGTGGGATAGTCTAGCAGATGTTTTTGATGTTTGATAGCCATGTCCTGAGTTATTCAGTATTGTTGACAGAGGAAACAGTGCAATAACAAATAATAATGGTGATAATGAATCTCCTTGAAATATTCCTCTCTTAATATTAACCTCTCCCAGCTTCTCACCATTGATCTGCAACTGTGTCTTCCATTGTGCCATCGATCTTTGCACAAATTTTCTGTTTCTACTGACTCCTGTTATTTCTAGGCACTTTATTATCCAATCATGTGGCAGAGAGTCAAATGCCTTTTTGTAGTCAATCCATGCGACATTCAGGTTGGTCTTTCTTCTCTTGCAGTTTTCCAAGATCATTTTGTCTATTAGGAGTTGATCTTTTGTTCCTCTGCTATTGGGGCGGTTTCCTTTCTGCTCAGGTGGAAAGAGATTGTTTTCAACTAGATGCTGTTGTACTGCATCAGCTACCACACCAGTTAGTAATTTGAAAGTTGTTGGTAAGCAGGTAATTGGCCTGTAGTTAAATTGGCCTGTAGTTACCTGGTGTTGCCCCTTTTGCTGGATTTTTCATTATTAGGTAGGTTTTCCCAGTTGTTAGCCACTTTTCAATTTCTCCTCCTTGTAGTATATTGTTGAACTGCTTGGCAATGAGTGGGTGTATAACAGTTAGATGTTTCAACCGAAACCCATGCAGTTCATCTTCACCTGGTGCTGACCAATTTTTGATTTTCTTTGCTCTTTTTTCTACCATTTTTGTTGTTATTACTAGTTCTTTCATTTCAACTTCTGTTTTATTTGCATCCACCTCTTTTAACCAAGCTGCATCCTTGTTGTATTTCTTTGGGTTATCCCATATCTGCTTCTAGAACTGCACTGTTTCTTCCTTGTCAGGTACTGACTGATTCCTTGCAGTTTCTCCATTGATGGATTGGTAGAAACGTTTCTGATTGGATTGAAATTGGAGGTTCTGCCTATAGTTTGCAATTCAAGCTTCATATCTACTGATTTTCCTGGCTATAGCTGTTATTTGTTGCTTTATTATTTCCAGTGCTTCCTTGATCTTCCTTGTTTCTCAGTGGTATTTCTTGATTAGGTATTCTTTGGTCTTCTTGTTCTTCAGCTTCTTTTCTTTCATCTGTTCTAGCTTGCTTGCATGTGATCTTAACTTGCTGATCTTATTTTCTAGTCTAACCTTCCATTTTTGTGGTGCACTGTTTGTTTGTTTTTCTTCTTTGTTGATTTTGCATCCCAGGTATTCTGTTATAACTGCAGCTGTGCTGTACATTAGTTGGTTTGTTTCTTGCAGTGAATTGGTGCTTATACTTGCTATTGCAGTATTTGCATCTTTTAATGCTTGTGCTAGCTGTTTCTTTGAAACAAGCTTCAATGCAGGCAGCCTTATTCTGTTGTTTTTGTGCTGTTCTAGATGCTCAGTTATTCTTTGTTTCAATTCTTTTATTTCTTTAGTTAGAGGGTTTTGTTCTTCCTGAGGAAGAGGTGCCTGGTTTCCAAATGAGAACAGTTGTATATCTCTACTGGATTCTTTCACTGCCAACTCCCCCTGGTTTGCCTCTACATTCTGAATTACTTCTTGTAAGGCTTTGATTTCTTTGCCCTGGGTAAACCTTTGCAGTTCGTCCAATTCTGTTTCTGTAAATACTTTATTTCGTATTATAAATCGGCGTTGATCTGCTAGTCTCTGTTCTGTTATTTCTGATTCTGGATGTTGTTCTTTCCAGAACTGGTGCATTCGTTTTAGATATCCTCGTCTTGTTGGACTTGATCTGTAGTAACAGATCATTATTTCTTTGTTTTCCATCACTGTGTATCTGCGACGGGTAAACACCTTTTCTTCCAGTAGTTCTGCAGCTGCTGGCCCTGGTTGCTCAGCCAACAGTCCTGAGTCCTGTAACCCATTTTTCACAAGATATCCAGGAACTCCAATATCTAGCGCGGACCTTGTTAACCCAGGCGACATCCGAGCCGGTATGGCATTCTGAAATTTACGTCTCACCATATTTTTTATGGGAGAGACACTCTTTGTCTGACTCCTCTGATGAGACCTGTCCAGTATGGTTGAACCTCTGGCATAGCTCTCATCTTCCTCAGAGTACACAAGCCCCACAACCACGTCAAGGTAGTGCCTCACTGGGGGTAATTATTATTATTATTGTTATTATTATTATTATTATTATTGATCATCGCACAGTCAGACAGATGTTCAGACTGGATTTGGCATTTTGTCTACCTATCGAGTCCTTACCCAGGACCTGGGATAGGCAGATGTGGATGTTTGATGGTATTACAGATCTCGTCGCAGGATGGAAGCGGTTCCTAGTAAGGCCGCCTTTTGCAATTGACTAATAGCGAATTTGTCAATGCCAATGGTGTTCAAGTGGTGCTCCAGTTGTTTTGGGATTGCACCCAAGGAGCCTATTACTATTGGTACTACCCTTGCTTGCTTTTGCCACAGTCTTTCTATTTCTATTTCTATTTGTAGGTCTTTGTATTTTGTTATCTTCTCCAGTTATTATTATTATTATTATTACCACTACTACTACTACTACTACTACTACTACTGTCAGCCAGATGTTTAAACTGGAATTGGCATTTTTGACAAGGACCTGGAATACGCAGATATGGTTGTTTGATGGTGTCAGAAGTTATCATTGTCAGAATATAAGCTACTCTGGGTAAAGCTGTATTTAAGTGGTGCTCCAGATGTTTTGGGATTGTTATTATGGTCGGTCACACAGTCAGACAGATATTTAGACTGAATTTGGCCTTTTAATTCCACCTTTTGAGTACTTCCCAAGGACCTGGGAGATAGGCAGATGTTGTTCTTTGATATTGTTAAAGGTACCATTGCAGGGTGGAAGCTGTTCCAAGTAAAGCTGCCTTCCGCAATTGACCGATGATGACTTTTGTCAACGTCGCCTGGTTTTTCTTTTTGCAAATGAGGACCACCATCCAACAAAGCTTTACATAAATATGTTTGACATCTGTTGCATTTTTTTTTAAAACAGAGAAGTTAAATTACATATATAGCTAGTCCTCAACTTACAATTCATTTCGTGACCCTTCAAAGTTACAACAACAGCGATGACCATTTTTCACACAACCGTTGCAGCATCCCCATGGTCAGGTGATCAAAATTCGGCTGTTTGGCAACTGATTCATGTTTACGACGGTTGCAGTGTCCCGGGGTCTCGTGATCCCCTTTTGCTACCTTCAGACGAACAAAGTCAATGGGGGAAGCCAAGTTCACTTAACCACCGTGTTACTCACCTAACAACTGCAGATTCACTTAACAATTGTGGCAAGAAAGGTCATAAAATGGGGCAAAATCCACTTAACAAATGTTTCCCTTAGCCCACAGAAATTTGGGACACAATTGTGGCCGTACATCAAAGACCACCCGCCTGACCATTTTATCTTTTTATTGCATGCTGCCCGCCCCTCCCCAGGCCCCCCTTTTTTCATGAGCCATGTAAATTTGACCAATAAGTAAATCAATCACCTTCAGCCCCACCGGTCTGCCAGAAATGAGCAGGGATTTCCATCTTTTAGGGATGTTTGTTCTCTCCAGAATGTCCACCCACCAAAAGAGGCAGTTTTATTGCTGGCTGTCTCACAGGTCAGCCTCTTCTTCCACTCCATTAAAAGAAAGTGATCAAGAGTGCTCAGGAAGGTGAAAAGTCTGAATAAATACAACCTGGCTTTCTCAGTTGGCCTCTCCAATCTTGAATTGCTCTCTCAAAGACTTCACACATACACGCAGCCTGGCAGCCTTTGGGGAAATGTAAATGCAGAAGCGGGAGATAATTAATTCTACAGCATCACAAATCTTCTGAGGTCACCTCTTGGGATTGGAAGGAAAAGTAGGAAAGCTTCACAAACACATTCCCCCCCCCAAAGGGCAGGAACACGTGGGGAGACCAGAGGTATCATCCCCAGAAATAGATCCTTCACAGTATGGGGGGGGGGAAACCAGCCCAGGTTTAATTGCAGTTAATGATGATTAACGGTGCTTAATGATCTACGGTGACTCTGGCTGTAGACAGGGGCTCATTAAGATATTTTTACTCCCCCTCCCTTTTTTTTTGCAGAGTCATGATTTATTCATAAGCCCATTTTTCATCAATATTTATTTTGAAAGGCTGTTTACGCGACTGCGTAATAACTGCAAATGCTCAGCTCTGAAATTAATTTGGCTTGCCGAGAATCATGCATTCCCTTCCGGGGGGGGGGAGCACAAACTAGCGAGCCCTTTAGAGGCTGGGGTGTAATTTTGTCGAAGCCGTTCAGGTCATGAGGCTCTGGGATTGTTAAGCTACTTTTAGAATTAAGCTCATTAACTCCCCTCTCCCTTTTTTTTAACATCAGGAGAGAGAACTCTGTAGTCTGTAGGTTTGCTTCTGTAGGTTTGCTTCTCAAAGCATGCATGGAGAACCCATACACACATACACACAAACCCATCTAAGGTTGTCCAGTTCAGCTGAGAATCCTGGCTTTAGTTCTCTGGAGCAATGTAGGCACCAGGGAATGGTCCAGAGAAGCGGTCCCCAACTCCGAGTCCATGGACCGGTACTGGGCCACGGCATCCCAGCAACAAACAAGCAAAGCCCCATCCATGGGATGCAGGCAGCACACAAAACCGCGCACTCTCCGGTCCATGGAAAAACCTTTCTCCACAGAACCGGTCCCTGGTGCCCCAAAGGTTGGGGGCCTCTGGTCCAGGGAAAGAAGCCAAGGAGATACTTAAATGAGCTAGCTGTGAATCACACGGGAGCAAACTAGCACTGATGATGTTACCTAGTTGGGTAATGAAATGTCTTCAAGAAAACTAGCATGCTCAGAGAGCACCAAGGAACCCATAGTTCTCCTCTTCTTGCTTCTCGTCCTCCTCTCCACAAACCCCACTTCCCTTCTAGCACTGAAGATATTAACTAGTTGTGTCCTGAAACATCTGCAAGACAATACCAAGTCTAGAGAGCACCGAGGACCCCACAATCTTCCTCCTCCACCTCCTCCTCCTCCTCCTCCTCCTCCTCTCCTTCCTTTCAGTTGCCATGAAGTTGTTACTTTTAGCACAACCACAGAGACATTGTATTGTCCTTGCCAAGTCCTTCAAAAACAGAGGAGCATCACCTGGTGGTAACTTCTTGGCAGGTCCAGATTTTTTTTTTGAAGGGGGGGAGGTGTCATTCATTGCTCCCTGCTATCTCTACCAATTCAATCCTGGTGTTTTATGACTCAATGCTTTGTAAGCTTCTCAGTGATACCAGGGATACAACAACCCAACATGGGCTTTGGAGACCTATTACCAAGCCTTCTCAATCTTGTCTCCATCTGTGCAAAGAAAGCACATAGCTGCTAAAGCAATGCCGTCTTGGAAAGCTGGTCCACAGGCAGAATGTTCAGCCATGCAGATGTTCCCAACTAGACTAAAACAATTAACTGATCGATAAACCGATTGCGTGCCATCAAATCATTCTAGGCTCCCAATGACCTCAAAGGTAGATTTTCTCTTGGTGACCTGTTCCTAATGTGGTCTTTCAGGTCCTCCAACAGTTCCTCCATCAACACCATAAGTGACTCCAACCGCCATGTTGGTGGCCATCCTCTTCTTCTCTTTCCTTCTGTCTTTTCCAGCATTGTAGACTTGTCAAGAGAGCTAGGTCTTCATGCTGATTATCCCAAAAGATAGACAATGTCCAGTTTCCTTTTGAAAATGCACCTTTGAGACAACCATGACCTGAATGAATGAGAATCTCCATAGACATTCATATTGATTAATTATATGCCCTCAAGTTGGTGTTGGCTCTTACAAACTACATGGACAGATGTTCTCCATGACGTTCTCACCTGGTCCTTCAGCTCTTCCAATGGACTGATTCTTGCTGTTAGTCACCCTCTTCTCTTTCCTTCCACCTTTCCTGGCACCAGAGCTTTTTCCTGACAGCTTGATCTTCCCTTTAGGCCAGTGGTTCTCAACCTGTGAGTCGGGACCCCATTTGGGGTCGAACGACCATTTCACGGGGGTTGCCAAACAAGGCTATCCGCCATTTTTTCCCCTTTTCTTTGGCCACGCCCCTGGCACCCGGTGATGTATAAGTGGTTGGGGGTCACCACAACATGGGGAACTATATTATGGGGTCGCGGCATTAGAAAGGTTGAGAACCACTGCTTTAGGATCACCTGAACCTGGCCCTTCCTGCCTCAGGTGAGAACTGGGTTGATGTGTTCAGTGATCCATTGCTTTGTTTTCTTGGCTGTCCATGGTATTCTCAGAAGCCTTCACCAACATCAAAGTTCAGGAGTCTCGATACTCTTCCTCTCCTGCTTCAAAGGAAGGAATCTCTCTGGAATGGGAAAGAGTTATCCTTCAACAGGCGTGCGTTGTTTTGCAACTGCAGCAAACTTGCACCTTGGCTGGGTAGCTTAACTCTCAAACTCTCTTGACCTTGTCCTAATTTCCCTTTGATTTGTTCTGTGTTCTGTGAGATCCAGTTAGAAGGGAACCGCTTTGAGAAACCTTTCAACTTGGGGGCTTCTGCTCCTTGGTTTCTTCCCTACTGATGTGTTTATTGTGTATTTGGAGCATTTAAGTGGCCATTGTTCATAGTTGAAATGTTCGGTGATGATCCATCAACCATCTCCCAATGGGAAACGTTTCTGGGCCATGATGATGAATAGCAATTTACTGGATTTTTTTCCTCCAGTGAAATGATGTGACCTATTGAAAGAGAATTCACCATGGCCTAAGCGGACATGAAAAACACAGGCTCTACCAGCATCTTTCTCCAAACATTTCTCAGCTTGCTTATTTAAACATTTAAAACATATAAGGAATGGTTGCTGGAATTGGGTATGTCTAGTTTAATGAAGAGAAGGACGAGGGGGGACAGGATAGCAGTCTTCCAATATCTCAGGGGCTGCCACAAAGAAGAAGGAGTCAAGCTATTCTCCAAAGCGCCTGAAGGCAGGACAAGAAGCAACAGATGCAAACTAATCAAGGAGAGAAGCAACCTAGAACAGTGATAATGAACCTTTTAGTGACTGAGTGCACAAAATTCATCCTGCCCCCCCATCCACCACCGCTCTGCCCCCTGCTCTGCCCCTGCCCTGCCTGCCCGCAGAGCCACCCACTGCCTCCACGGCCTGCTGCAACAGATCGTCCAGGTGGCCCTGCAGCTCCGTGGCAGCCACGCCCTCTGCCTGCATCCCACAGCATCATCTCTGCACGATGGGGCCTGAAGGCGGAGTCTTGTCCTTGCTGCCCGGCTGCCATGTCTTTGGCTGCGCTGCTCCGCATCGGCTGCGCCTGGGGGCAATTCTCCTCTGGGTGGGCTGCTGGTGAGGAGGGGGCTGCGGGGGGGTGGGGCTGGGGCAAGGGTGCGCGTGCCCCCAGAGAGGGCTCTGAGTTCCGCCTCTGGCATGTGTGCCACAGGTTCGCCACCACTGACCTAGAACTAAGGAGAAACTTCCTGACAATGAGAACAATTAACCAGGGGAACTATCTGCCTCCAGAAGCTGTAAATGCTCCAACACTGGAGGTTTTGAAGAAGAGACTGGACAGCCATTTGTCTGAAATGGTATAGGGTTTCCTGCCTGAGCAGGTGGTTGGACTAGAGGACCTCCAAGGTCCCTTCCAACTTTATTATTATTATTATTATTATTATTATTATTGTTATTATTATTATTGATCATCGCACAGTCAGCCAGATGTTCAGACTGGATTTGGCATTTTGTCTACCTATCAAGTCCTTACCCAGGACCTGGGATAGGCAGATGTGGATGTTTGATGGTATTACAGATCTCGTCGCAGGATGGAAGCAGTTCCTAATAAGGCCGCCTTTTGCAATTGACTAATAGCGAATTTGTCAATGCCAATGGTGTTCAAATGGTGCTCCAGTTGTTTTGGGATTTTTTATTATTATTATGGATCATCGCACAGTCAGCCAGATGTTCAGACTGGATTTGGCATTTTGTCTACCTATCAAGTCCTTACCCAGGACCTGGGATAGGCAGATGTGGATGTTTGATGGTATTACAGATATCGTCGCAGGATGGAAGCAGTTCCTAGTAAGGCCGCCTTTTGCAATTGACTAATAGCGAATTTGTCAATGCCAATGGTGTTCAAATGGTGCTCCAGTTGTTTTGGGATTTTTTATTATTATTATGGATCATCGCACAGTCAGCCAGATGTTCAGACTGGATTTGGCATTTTGTCTACCTATCAAGTCCTTACCCAGGACCTGGGATAGGCAGATGTGGATGTTTGATGGTATTACAGATATCGTCGCAGGATGGAAGCAGTTCCTAGTAAGGCCGCCTTTTGCAATTGACTAATAGCGAATTTGTCAATGCCAATGGTGTTCAAGAGGTGCTCCAGTTGTTTTGGGATTGCACCCAAGGAGCCTATCACTATTGGTACTACCTTTGCTTGCTTTTGCCACTGTCTATTATTATTATTATTATTATTATTATTATTATTATTATTATTATTATTATTATTATTATTATTATCATTATTATCATTATTATTATCATTATTATTATTATTATTATTTCACCAAGGAGAGAAGCAACCTAGAAATAAGGAGAAATTTCCTGACAGTGAGAACAATTAATCAGTGGAAAGGCTTGTCTTCAGACGTTGTGGATGCTCCAACACTGGAGGTTTTCAAGAAGAAACTGGACAGCTCTTTGTCCAGAATAGTATAAGGTCTGCTGCTTGAGCAGGGGGTTGGACTAGAGGACCTCCAAGGTCCCTTCCAACTCTGGCATTCTGTTCTTTTGTAATAAACCCCCAAGAACAAGGATCATCTATTCATCATACGGCTCCGTAGATACAGCCAGATTGTTTTGGGATTTAAAAAAATTGAATTCCACTAACATTGTTATGTCAAGACCCCTGAGCCTTTGGCTCTAGTTTAGCAGCTATCAGGAGCTCCATAGATATTAATAACATTTGAGTTGTGTAGCACTGCTTGGACATTTAGAAGGAACGAGTTGACATGTTGGCTAACACCAAGCTCCTGAAGTGTCATATAGCAGCATCAAACCCACAATCACAAATTGCTGACAAATTTAATTTTGTCAGCAACCCAAGGACCCTGCCAATTACTTACTGGCAAGAACAGCAGCTTGTCAAAAAATTAATATGTTGCCGTTCTACGTCGGGAAAAAACATATTCTTCCGTTGGAAGAGGTTAGATGCCTGCTCTATCTATCTACCCATCCATCTATCAAGTGTATGTGGTCACCTGTCTCACAAAAAAGGGTTTCTGGATTGGTGCACAAAAAGCAAACCCTTCATGGCATGGGCCCAGGCTGTCTAACGCAGGGCTCTTCAACCAGTGGTACGGGTGCCACCTGGGGTACATCGGCACCTGGCAGGTGGTACGCACCATCCTAGAAAAGTGTAGCAGGGGAGGGGAATGAGCTGAACCGGTGGCAGCACCGCACAAGCCTGAGCGAGAGACGGCTGGAGCTGCAGGGCTGTCAGGGCTCAGTGGAAGCGCCAGGATCAGTGCTTCTTCGGAACTATCAGGGCTCAGCGGAAGCGCCAGGATCAGCGCCAGGCTCCAGCTGCAGCTCAGCGCTGATCCTGGCGCTTCTGCTGAGCCCAGAAGAAGCGCCGATCAGCTGGAATGTTGCAGCGTCTCCAGGGTCTTGTGATTTACATTCAGATGCTTGGCAACTGATTCATATTTATGACGGTCACAGTGTCCCAAGGTCATGTGAAGTGATCAAAACCGGCTGCAACCAGCCAGCAGACAGGGGGAATAAAAATCACACACACCCCACCCCACCCCCGCTGCCAATCCTCAACAGAAATGCTCACAACAATGAAAATCTCGGACAGGAGGAAGAGCGCCACTGGGTGGGCAGGCAGGTGTCTTGCTCGGCTCTGCCTTGGGGGGCACTTTTTCAGTGCCATTGTAACTTCGAACAGTCACTAAGTGAACTGTTGTAAGTCGAGGACTACCTGTACTTTATCATTTTTTTCCTTTTTTTATTTTTTGGTCATCAAGTTTTTGACCCCTTGCTAGGCGACTGGTGGTACTCGGATGTTGCCATATCCTAAAAGTGGTACAATGGGTGAAAAGGTTGAAAAGCCCTGGTCTAACGAACCATCTTATCCCAATGCGATTGGTCTGCCCCACTTGGGCCAGTGGAAGTTACGTGTTGCGGACCCTGTCAACCAAGAAATTTTGGCTAGCATGGTCCAGGAGAGAGCTTTTTTCTGCTGTGGCCCCTGACCTTTGGGACATCTTGCCCCCTTCAAGGTGAGATCTGCTTTTACCCTTCTGGCCTTCCATAAGGGCTTGAAATCCTGGCTCTGTCAGTTGGCTTGGCATCTCAGTGGATGAGCATCGCGCTGGAGGTGGTTGATGGATGAAGAGCCCATCCCATCTCTCACTGCTGTCTCCCTCCCCATCTTTCAGTTGTGAATTGTGGTTCATCACACAATCGGCCAGATGTTCAGACTGTATTTGGCATTTTTGTCCTCCTATCGAGTCCATCCCAAAGAGCTGGGATAGGCAGATGATGATGTTGTGTGATGTTTTTATTTATTGTTTTATCATTTTTGTGTTTACCAGTGAAAAGAAGAGGAGAGAAGCAACCTAGAACCAAGGAGAAACTTCCTGACGGTTAGAACAATTAATCAGTGGAACGACTTGCCTCCAGACGTTGTGGGTGCTCCAACACTGGAGATTTTGAAGAAGAGATTGGACAGTCATTTGTCTGAAATGGTATAGGGTTTCCTGCCTGAGCAGGGGGTGGGACTAGAAGACCTTCAAGATCCCTTCTAACTCTGTTATTCTATTATTTTGCTAATGTTTGTAAACCGCCCAGCCTCGCTTTTAGATGAGGAGGGCAGCACACAAATCTAATAAACAAACATGTAAGCATAACCTATGAGTGGTTTTTTTTTTTTTTTTATTGAAATTTTTCAAAAATTTTACAAATAAACATCCCCCCCCCTCCCAAACCACCCCACCCTCCCCCCCCGACTTCCCAGAACTGAGTATAGGATTATTTAACAAATTTTAAAAAAATAACGTTTACAATTTATAAGAGTCTTCGCTAAAATATAGATCATGGGGGAGGGAATTTTCTAAGAAACCATCAAGCTAATTGCTGTAAACATCTTCCGAGTTAGTGATGTTATCAGTAGCTCCATTGGGATCGTAGCACATGCTTCTATTGGGATCAATACATTCACCTGCCTCTTCCAGTGCTTTATGGCGCCTAAATTTGCTCAGAACCTTTATTTGCCTCCTTTGAATTCCATTTTAATTAAGAGAAATGTTAATTAAAGCAAGTAAGTTTAACTTCAGTTTGGTATTTGTCTCCCATTACATCCTCACATTGATAAAAAGATTGCTGGAAAAAAAATCTCTTGACTTGATCGTTGGGTGTGTGGGCCAATGTTCATCTGGACTGGGAACATTTCATTCCGTTTAATTGATCCACAAATCATTTTAAAAGAAGAAGAAGAAAGTAAAGTTTAACAATCCACAGTTGTCATTATTTGCACTTTGTACTTTAAGAAGATGCCAATGTTCTTCGCAACGAACATAATTAAATCAATTTCTACTTTTCTTTCTGCCCAACTACCATGAATATATGCTTATTTTCCTGTAGCGTGCTTTTTTTTGTTTTTATGACCCTGTAATCAATTTTACTGAGGTGGAGTCGGGATGACTGAATGGAGCTGAACCTTTACTGGCCAGATGCCCTTCCTGATGCCTACAGTGAAGTTCACAGCCGATATTTTCTCTTTGCACCCTGGTAGAGAAACATCTGTCGCTGCCTAGAATTGAACTCTCAACTTTCCAAGTGGGAAGCGATTGTCTTCATCTCTAGGCCACCACACCGCTCATCCTGTAGCATACCTTAACAACTTTAAGATGTGTGGATTTCAATTCCCAAGCTGGCTGGGGAATTCTGGGAATTGAAGTCCACACATCTTAAAGTTGCCAAGGTTGAAAAACGCTACACTAGGCTAACAGATGAAGCTGATTGGAAAGACGTTTAGAAGCAAAGGGAGCATCTTCACACTCCAATTATCTGGTGGAAGTCATTAAAACAAGTTATGGAAATAGCCCTCACTTAGATCGGCGGTAATCAAATTTGGCAACTTTAAGACTTGCGGACTTGAACTCCCAGAATTCCCAAGCTAGCATGACTGGCTAAGGAATTCTGGGAGTTGAAATCTACAAATCTTAAAGGTCCCCAGTTTGGAGACCCCTAAGTTAGATCATTTTAAAAGGATGTTGAGTTAATTCATGGAAGACATGTAGATGAAGGCTTGACAGCTTTGAAACTCAATGTCATCTTCAGATTGAAGGCAACAGGACTGCAAAAAAAAAAAATGTTGAACAACAGCTTCATAAGAAAGAATACCTCCCATGTCCTATTTGCAAGAAACCCCAAAGTACTTGTCAGAATCCAATTATATTTCATCTCTAGTTATCGACTATGGAAACCCCCATTTCTGCTCTCTCTGGATTCTGTCATACAATGCAGGGAAGGGGAGGGTGAACAAAGGGGCTTTATGGCCCTCACTTCCTTTGGTACAACCTCAAAGGGGTTGAATGTGGATACCACCAAAAGGACTAACTATAACAATGGGGCCATCAGCTTTCATCTACTCCCCTCTGAAGTCTCCCTTCCACCGGCAGTGAGGAAAAAGGGGGTGGAAATGTAACACCTGGGATTGTCACTGGAAAGATGGTGGGGTGGGGCTGCTGGGGGCCCCTTAAAACCTTGAACCGTAGGGCTTGGGCCCCAGGTCCTGTCTAGAACACCTGCAACCATTTTCTCTTAATAAAGGATGCCTGTTGGAAGAAATATTCCAAGAGTTCTGTCTTCTTAAGATGCAAAGTGGGGTGAGTCCTTACAGTACTTTGTTGGTCTCTGTGAGAAACAAAATGCTGAATTAAGAACGGCCTTCGTCTTCTTTAGCAGGGCTGTCCTTATGCCTTACATAACTTTATTTATAAAATCAAGTAGGAACTAGTAGAAAAACTTGGTGACCCAATTGGTAGATGAAGCCTTAATATGTTAAAGTCATACCAAGTGATGTGCTAACTCTATAGAACGTGGGGCGTTGAGAAGATGATCAATAACCTTTCCCATCCCAGAATAGGTAGGAAAAATAAAATAAAAAAAACAGGCCCTTATTTATTTTAAACTTTATTGGAAATGCAACCAAAAAGGAGATATGAAAAATCACCTGTTAGCCACTAGACAAAGACACACGAGCTTGCGAACTGACTGCGGAGATTTATTGAACGTCATCTGCTGTGCAGAAAGCCAAGAATTTCCATAAAAGTCCATTTATTGATATGTATCCCCTTGTCAGCCTTTTGTCTTCTTTAGACTTTTCACTTGCTGGGATCCTGTACAAGAGAATTTTGTTTTCATTATGAGAAATGATTGCTTGGTTTTCGTCTTGAATAAAGTCTCTGGAGCGATGGGTCTGGCTGCGTTGCTCTTGAAAATATTATCAATACTCGAGGAAATTAGCTGCAGAAAATTCATGGTTAAGGGGGAGCTGTTTCCTAGGCAGTTGTGAGTTCATCCATGGAGAATCCCCATATTAAAGAAAGACATAAACTAGAGTTTGTGAATCAAACATGCTCGGTCACATTTTGCAGAAAAAAAAATGGCTAAGTAGTAGATTTAATCAACAAATGGAATCTCCTTGTTGATAATAATAATAACAACAACAACAACAAAGTTGGAAGGGACCTTGGAGGTCTTCTGGTCCAACCCCCTGCTCAGGCAGGTAACCCTATCCCCATTTCGGACAAATGGCCGTCCAGTCGCTTCTTAAAAACTTCCAGTGCTGGAGCATTCACCGCTTCTGGAGGCAGGTTGTTCCACTGGTTAATTTTTAACTGTCAGGAAGTTTCTCCTTAGTTCTAGGTTGCTTCTCTCCTTGATGAGTTTCCACCTGTTGCTTCTTGTCCTGGCTTCAGGCGCTTTGGAGAATAGCTTGACTCCCTCTTCTTTGTGGCAGCCCCTGAGATACTGGAAGACTGCTATCATGTCCCCCCTCGTCCTTCTCTTCATTAAACTAGACATACCCAATTCCAGCAACCGTTCCTTATATGCCTTAGCCTCCAGTCCCCTAATCATCTTTGTTGCTCTTCTCTGTACTCTTTCTAGAGTCTCAGCATCTTTTTTACATCGTGGTGACCAAAACTGGATGCAGTATTCCAAGTGAGGCCTTACCAAGGCATTGTAGAGTGGTATTAACACTTCACGTGATCTGGATTCTATAATATTTGTACAATATATTGTTGTCAATTCTGGAGAAGGAGGAGGACATCTGCTGATGGATGCCCTGTTATATCAGAAATAGTTCTTACTGCGATGACTGTTTTTTGGCACAAGGTAGAATTTATATTGACTTCTGCCTTTTGATATCTAACCTGGGCCTTGCTTTGGAGTAGCCCAACCTATACCACAGATTCCTGTGCAACCATTCATCTCCTTTGATCTGTGATCCCCTTCTCCACCCCACAGAGGCAACAAAGGAGACATCAGCCCCAAGTCCGCCCACCTCCACCTCCATCTATTCTCTTCAGGAGCAATAAAAATGATGGACAGAATACACAAGGTAGAAAATAGAAGGATAAATCAAGGAGGAAAACAGGTATTTGTATTCATTTAAAGTTTCCATCTTGTGAAAGGTAATGGCTTTCCCGTGGAATATATGCCTGTGCGTGACGAGAAATCCACAATGTTAGATGTCTCCCAGCATTGGCTTTTTTTTTTCTGGAAATATCTCCAGAATTGTAGATCTTACAGTACCACCACAATATCCTTTGATTTCTGTGTCTAACAGAAAATGCAGAAAGAGCCATTGAAATGGAAGATCCCCAAAAATAAGGTCAGGAACTATCAAGATGTTCTAGCTTAGACCGTGGAAGGATTTCATTTGAAGACCAAGTGAGCAGGTCCAAAACATTCCTCAAATTAAAGTCCAGAGTTAATCTCAAGGCTGAAAGGGAAGACTCAAGGATCTCTAGAGCCATGTTTCTCAACCTTGGCAACAGTGAGATGTGTGGTCTTCCAATTCCAGCATTCTCTAGCCAGGGAATGCCAGGATTTGAAGTCCATACATTTTAATGTTCTAATCTCTCTGAAACATCCGAATCTGCTGACTGATTTCAAGGGTTTAGCAGAACATTAAAGATGAAAACAATAGGAAGGGCAGGGTGGCCTAGTGGTGAAGGCGCTCGCCTCACACCTCTCAGTCAGAAGGTTGAGAGTTCAATCCTAGGTAGCAGCAGATGTTTCTCTCTCGGGGTGCAAAGAGTAAATATCTGCTGCAAACCCTGCATAGGTGTCAGGAAGGGCATCCAGCCAGGATAGGCACAACAACATTCAGTTGCCCCGGATTCCAACCCAGAATAAGGAATTATAGGGTCGTAACAGGGAAGGGTTTTTTTTTAAGATGAAAGCAATAAACAACAATCCTAAAACATGAGTACACCTGCAACTACGTAGGCAGCAGCACCTAACATTGCTCCGACATTTAAGTGGAGGTTTTGCAAAGAGAAACTGGAGGTTTCTCTTTGCAAAATTAAACCCACCCCCATTCTCAGTTTTCAGTCCTGTCTTCTAATGCCGGTATCGTCCCATCAGCCTGCAACCTCTATATCTCTCCCTTGCCCTCTCTAGCACCATCAATCTTCCTCTATTCTGCTTATACTTCTATTGGGCTCCTTTGACCCAACTTTGTTTGCATTGATCGTGCTGCGTTTCTACTACCATCCTATGAGAACATGGGGACCAGACAAGAATTATGGCAGTGAGCTGAGCCATTTTGATTATGGCCAGGTCTGCTCACTGACAAGGGAGTGCTTACTTAAAGAAACAAGCAGCAATATTCCTTTAATAGTTGGGAATCTTCCTCCCCGAGGCTGGAGTTCAGGACAGACATGGAATTAGAAGCAAAGCAGTCTGGGAGCATATGCGTCAGAGGAACAAGGGACTTGATTGCTGAAAATGTTTAGAACAGCTCAGCTAAAAAGCCGGAGGCATCGTAGGGGAGGCTGTTGATTGATTTTGCAGTTATATTGGCCCCGCTTTAGTATGAAGATCCCTTTTTTATTACAGGATATATATATATATATATATATTTTCCTCTCTTTTCTGAACAAAATCCAAGGCTTTGTGCCTTTTTGCTTAGCTGCTTACTGAATATTGTTGTTAATTTTCCATATTCCAACCCAGGAGATCTGATTAGTTAGATGTATCTCCTGCCAGTTCTTCAGAAGCTTCAAGCCATGTAGACAGGGTCTCCTCCTCACGATTTCTCTCAGAACCACCCCCCTGTGGGTAAAAGAAATAAACAGAAAGAAAAGAAAAGTTTTTGTTTTGTTTTGTTTTTGCTAGTAGTTGCCAAGAGGGGGTTAGCTTGCTGGAAGACATTCAGCTCACAAATTAGCATGCTGGAGAAACAGATAGGGAGATGTGATTATGATGATTAAAATTAAGATCGTCACATCATGACATTCCTTTCTTGGGGCTAAGTGGAACAAATCTCCACATCCGCCAACAATAGGCACCCAGAGAAGGAATTAAATCTGAGCCCCATCAGATGTGCTCCTCCAGCACCAACATGCATCAATGGGGAAACCAGAGGTCCAGACGCCACAAATATTTTGAAAGCTGTTAAGATCCTTGTTGTATATAGTATGTTTAAATGTGTGTTATGTGTGTGTAGACTTTGAGAGCAAGCAACTAAATTTCATTTTTAATGTGTGCCGTTGTGCCCACAGTAAAAAATGACAATAAAGGTTAACTATCTGTCTGTCTGTCTGTCTGCCTGCCTGCCTGCCTACCTATTTATCTATCTATCTACCTACCTACCTACTGTGTCTGTCTGACTGTCTATCTATCTACCCATCTACCCATCTACCTACCTACCTACCTACCTACCTACCTATCTATCTATCTATCTATCTATCTATCTATCTATCTATCTATTTATCTATCTATCTATCTATCTATCTATCTATCTATCTATCTATCTATCTACCTATCTATCTATCTACCTACCTACTGTGTCTGTCTGACTGTCTATCTATCTACCCATATACCTACTTACCTATCTATCTATCTATCTACCTATCTACCTACTGTGTCTGTCTGACTGTCTATCTACCCATATACCTATCTATCTATCTATCTATCTATCTATCTATCTATCTATCTACCTACCTACCTACCTACCGTCCATCCATCCATCCATCCATCCATCCATCCATCCATCCATCCATCCATCCATCCATCCATCCATCTATCTATCTATCTATCTATCTATCTATCTATCTATCTATCTATCTATCCATCTTTCTGCCTAAGACCAAACTTGATTCTTCTCTCAGCATCATTCTCAAAGAATGTTCTTAGTAAGATTTATGGTTAAAAATCCTGGACTGTGCTGAGATGGACAAATTAACAAAAGAGATAAAAGAAAAGGAAGACACAGAGTCTATATAACATGGAACAAGTGGTATGACTGGTTGGAGACTAGAAATAATAGAGGAGAATAAATATGGAAAGGTCAAAAGTGAAAATATGTGTATAATAATGTATAATAATAATAATATGAATTATTCTTAGTAAGAAGTAGAATTTGAAGGAAGAAAAATGTAAATAAGAAACTACGGGGCAATAAGGACAAATATTCTAAAGAAGAATAAGGGGGGAAATGTAAATAATAGAGGACCATTACGTAATCGCTGTTAAAAAAGGGGGGAGAAGTATATACTGTGTGTGTATGTGTGTTATGTTTTGCTTTGTTTTGTTTTGTTGGTTAAAAATAAAATTAAAATTTAAAAAAAAGATTTATTGTCTTACTAAGGGACGCTGCAACAAGAATTCTGCCCTTTGAACTATTTCCCTTCTTCAACCAATATATACCAAAATATATCAGGGGCAAGATTTTGATTCTCTTTCCAGTGGCCTTCAGTGAATCGGGGAACTGGCAGGTATTTTCATGGCAGGATCCAATTTGGGTCGGTCACCGGGACCAATGATTTAGGCTTCCGAACTTTTGAATTCACGCTGTGGCCCATAAAAATAAGACAGAATTCACTTAAAAACTGCCTTTGCTTAGCAATGGAAATTGTGATCCCACTTGTGATTGCCGAAGACGTCCTGTGACTACACAACATCCTCCTTTTAAAAAGCACGTAAGTGTGTGTGGAATTTGGTTTATATTATCTTATAGAGTCTCGGTTTTATTCACCCTGCAGGTTCTCAAAATGTCATATTTTAAGTCCCACCAATGACTCTGAAGAATTTGTGGGACTGGAAACCCTACATCTTCCGAATCTGAAAGCAGGATTTATTGTTTTTCCTTCGTTAGGAAAAGCTCTCTGCCAAACCCCCCCCCCCACCACCACCTCTCTCAGCCCAAATAATCTTCTGATTTATCCAAGGACTCCGATAAATCTTTGCTTGCTTTCAAGATCTCTGAAGACTCAGAAATTACCACCCTCATCAACGATTCAAGGCTGGAGAAGCAGTGATTTTCTCTCAACTAAGTGCCGTAATGATGATACACCTGGTGAGGAAACTTGGTTAGTAATATACCAGCAGGGGGATTTAAAAAAAAATAAAAATAAAAGGCTACTGTCAGGTTGTCTGAAGCCAATTACCGAGATTTCTCTTCCTGCCTGCTCCTTCTTTGAGGCAGAGATGCTAAACGGGCTTTCGTGGACCCGTTAATGATGTGGGCGAACGCAAGAGCTGGTCTCCCTTTGCTGGAATCTTGCTTGGATCAGCCAGATAAGGCCCAGGACAACCAGAAGGGAAAGGGTCAAAAAAGTCAACATGGCAGCTCCCAACCACATGGTGGCATCCCTGCCCCTTTCCCTTGTGGGTCGACAGGCATTTTGACGTTTGAACCCGCCTGTGATTTCCACTATTTTTTCTCTTCTTGCATTATCAGTTCTGGAGTTTCTGAAAAGGGAGTGAAGCTATTCTCCAAAGCGCCTGAAGGCAGGACAAGAAGCAGCGGATGGAAACTCATCAAGGAGAGAAGCAACCTGGAACTAAGGAAGGAGGGAGGGAGGGAGGGAGGGAGGAAGGGAGGGAGGGAGGGAGGGAGGAGGAAGGGAGGAAGGAAGGAAGGAAGGGAGGGAGGGAGGGAGGGAGGGCAGGCAACGGATGGAAACTCATCAAGGAGAGAAGCAACCTGGAACTAAGGAAGGAGGGAGGGAGGAGGAAGGGAGGAAGGAAGGAAGGAAGGGAGGGAGGGAGGGAGGGAGGAAGGGGAGGAAGGGAGGAAAGGAGGAAGGGAGGGAGGAAGGAAGGGGAGGGAGGGCAGGGCAACGGATGGAAACTCATCAAGGAGAGAAGCAACCTAGAACTAAGGAGAAACTTCCTGACACTTAGAACAATTAACCAGTGGAACAACCTGCCTCCAGAAGCGGTGAATGCTCCAACACTGGAAGTTTTCAGGAAGAGGACTGGACCGCCATTTGTCCGAAATGGTATAGGGTTTCCTGCCTGAGCAGGGGGTTGGACTAGATGACCTCCAAGGTCCCTTCCACTTTATTATTGTTATTATTATTATTATAACCATTTGTCTGAAATGGATCCGGTTTCCTGCCTGAGCAGGGGGTTGGACTGGAAGACCTCCAAGGTCCCTTCCAACTTTTTTTAATTTGGTTATTCTATTGTTTTTTTCTTCTTCGAAAGTTTTCCATTTGCCTCACCGAAGAAGTCATAAAAAAGAAGAAGCAGCTGGCAGAGAAAAGGCTATTTTTACAGGAGCTGCTTTCTAAGAAGCAAGCCAAGAGCCAAGAACTGCCATTCCTAAAATCTTGTCCGGTGCTTCGGTTCTTCCTTCTTTCCTACTTAATAACCCCGAGTGATTTTTTGGGTGGGGGGGGGGAGAAGAGAGAGAAATAGCCTTTGCAGCTTCACAGCTGCTTCTAACTTCTAAACCCTGCAGGGCCAGAATAACAGAATAAACCGTGAATCTGGCTTCCTCATTGACCTTCGTTGGTCAAAGGTGATCCCATGACCTTGGGACACAGCAGTGGTCGTAAGTATGAACCAGTGGCCAAATATCCAAATTTTGATCAATGAGCCTACAAAGGTTGCAACTGTGGAAAAATGGTCATAAGTCACTTTTTTCACTGCCGTTGTTCCTTGGAACGGTCACTAAATGCATTGTTGTAAGTTGAGGATTGCCTGTACAATCAAAGGGGGGGATCCTGGTCCCAAGATAGGGAAGGAGGGAGTCAGTTGAGCGGGGGAGGGGGAGGGCAAGTGGGATTAACCCCGGAATCAACCCCATAGGGCTCTATACGTGATTTCTGCAGCCCTAGAGGAAGCTAATATGTTCTTTGCTTTCCATTTTTTTCCAGCCACCCACGGCTGCAAAAACGGCTGTCCGTTTCTGCTCGGGCTTCTCCGTTCTTTGTCTTTGTTTTCATTTCGTTGTGAATGCAGGAAAAAGAAAAAGAAAAGGCAGAGCCTCCCAAAAGGGAAGAAAACAAAGAAAAAGACAAAAGGAAAAAAAGGGGGGGGGGAAGCATCAAGGCTATTTCGTGTTGAAGAGATACCGCTGCTTTTCAGAAAATAAAATGGTATGCCAATCATCATCCTGATTGATTTTATTTTATTTTATTTTTCAAGATTGCGACATGCCTTTGGGGATTTTTTTCAATAGAAAAGATTGTCCTTTGCATTGCGATCCTCCTCTCCTCCCTCTCTTCTCCTCTCTTCCTTCCTTCTCTTCCCCTCTCCCCTCCTCCTCTTCCTCCTTCCTCTCTCCTCTCCTCCTTTCTCTTCCTCCTTTCTTCTTCCTCCTCTCCTCTCCTCTTCTTCCTCCTCTTCCTCTCTCCTTCTCTTCTCTTCCTCTTCCTCTTCCTTCCTCTTCTCTCCTTCTCCTTCCTTATCTTCCTCCTCCTCCTCTTCCTCTTCCCTCCTCCTTTCCTCCTCTTCCTCCT